>OY292395.1:29281326-29521339 GCA_958496205.1 Idaea biselata | reverse complement strand
TAGGCTGGCGAGTGAATGGACTGGAGATCGGCAGCGTTGCAAATATAGCGATCATAAGTCATTTGCTCGTTGCGAAAAATATGAAATATGATGCATTTTTGTCTAAATAAAGATCGTAATTGTTTTAAATCTTTCTATGAACTTTGGTTTAATTAAAAATTATTATTTTTTCTTCATATAAACTTGTTTTGTTATTTAGTTCTATTAAAAAATATGTCATCGCATCAACTGCATGGCGTTCCCAATATGGCACAACCTATTTTATTACCACTAACGCATACAATTCCATATCTGGAACAAATCGTTTTTTCTAAATATACTCTTTGGAAACATGTCTAGATTTTTTTAGATATTTTTCCTTGGCTATAAATAGGCTTAAATATCCACTGTATTTTTTTAAACAAAAACAAAAATTCCATGCGGTAAAGGGTTAAAAAAGTGAATAACGAACGCCGAGGGATTACGTTCCGTTACCTATGTCGCGAATTGCCGCGAATTTAGGTAGGTTTAGGTATTGTAGGTAGATACAAATAATTTGACACGGTTGGATGGGTAACGGGCTGACCGGCAGGCGAGCGTCAGTTGCAGGACGTGCAGTTGTTTTGATATTGTGTGTGTTTTCTTGAAGCTCTGGTGAGTGTTATGCTTTGATTTATGCTCAGATATTAGTGAATTGTTATGGAGAATATGGTATACATGTTTTCATATGACCGCAGTGTTTTTAGTAGACGATACCACAGCAAGTTGCTTAGCTTGCTGTGGCTCAGTACCAGTATTGGTAAATCATGATCAGTTGCTCAGAAGCTCAGACTCTCAGAATAACGTGTGTCCTAAACTCAGATGTGTGGAAAGGGGTCGCTATGAGGGGAGGTCGGAGGCGATTAACTTCTCAGCAATAATAAGCCATCCGTGGCGGGGACACACTGTCAATATTGTCGCACATTCTTAAGGAATGCTCAGCCTCAGAGAAGTGTAGTACAAACTCAACAACAAATATCTAGCTCAGCAGTAAACATCCTACCTATAGTCATAATACTATCATACCTATTCGCCATTACTTTTATGTATGTACTAGCTGTTGCTCGAAACCCGTCTGGTTTCGGCTAGTTATTTTTATGTATGTTTTGGGGTATGGCGACAACCTACACACGCATTATTTATGAATATAATGAAATAATTATATTTACGTTCAAATGTAAGTAATTTACATTTTTTAAGAAAACTACACACGTCAACACCGTCTAGGGATATTCAGAATTTCTCAATTTACTCAAAAATTGTGTTTACTAACAAACAACATGTATATATTTTTGTAAAGCCTACTTATCAGACTATGATTTAGAATACAACAAAATATTGTTTTATGCTTAAATATTTTTTTATTTTAAAAAACGCAAAAAGTGAAATAATGTTAAATTTAAGATAAAATGTCTATCTAAGGAAAAAAATAAAGTAAAACGAAATTATTAGGTTTTTTTATTTGAAGTTAAAATTAGTAGTCAGTGAAACCACCCATGACGTTAATCACGGCCCTGCAACGGTTTTTCATGCTTTGAATCAGGTTGTCAATATCTTGCTGCGGAATATTGTCCCAGGTCCTGCTAAGATGCAAAAAAAGTTGCTCTTCAGTCGCAACATTTGGAGGCAAATTCCTCAAAGCCCTTCTTTGAAGCATATCCCACGCGTGCTCTATGGGGTTTAGGTCTGGTGACTGCGCGGGCCAGTCTAAGACCGACACGTCGTGCTCCTCTAGCCAGCTGGTCACCACTCGCGCAGTGTGCGGACGGGCGTTGTCGTGCATGAGCGTGAAAACTTGGCCCATTTGCAGTCGATGGGGATAGATTATTGGTGCTAGCACCTGATTACGGTATTTTTCGGCAGTCATAGTGTTTCTGATCCAAACGAGGTCTGTTCTTCCACCAATACGAATTCACGCCCAAACCATAATTGTTCCGCCATGGTATGGATGGACCTCCTGAGGGTATTGCAGACGGTTGTCACGACCAGAAGCTCGCCATACGCGTACTCTACGTGAATCAGGATGAAATCCGAATCGGGACTCATCGGTAAACAACACTACCGACCACTCGATATCTTCCCAAGGCAAATGTTCTCTGTAATCTGTAATCTTCGTCCACGATTTCCTCTGCGTAGTGCTAGAGTACGAAGCGGCCTGCGAGAATGAAAGTTAGCCTCGTGCAGTCTTCTCCTCACAGTTTGGTCACTGACAAGCACCTGGTGGTCTGACTGGAGCGTTTGAACCAACTGCATGGCCGTAACATTTGGTTGTCTTCTCGCAGCCACTTGCAAAAATCGGTCTTGTCTTTGGGTAGTTATCCGCTTTCCGCCTGGATGCCTTTCAGCCACCTGTGACCACAATCTTGATATCACGTTTTGTCTTGTTCCAATCTCCTCGGCAATACTCCGTTGAGTAGCCCCAGCTTGGAGCATTCCTACTGCCCTTAACATTTCGTTTCTTGTTAAATGACGCTGCATGATGCATACAGTTGTATTAAATTGTAATTAAACAAAAAAAAAAATTAAAACTTCAATTTGTTTAAACAAAATGCTTAAAACTGCGTTAAGTAAATTTAAACCTTCGAACTCGCTACAATAATTAAATAAATAAATAAATAAATCTTATGTTATGTTTTTAAATTATTTCTTAAAATTCAAATTTGGAATCATACAATAAGGCCTACACAATAAGGTTCCATTAAAATATTTTAAAATCGGCCAGTATTTTTTAAGTTTAAGAACTTTATATAAAATATCCCTAGACGATGTTGATGTGTGTATATTAACTTTTATCATGTCTAAATCTTTTAATCTAAAAATTGTAATAAATTATAACAACTTTTTTTTTCCGTAATGTTTAACATTGTAATGTTTGTTGCGTAAATCGGACCGGATTCCGACGCTCTTTTTCCATTCATTCATGTTCATTCGGTATTGTGACGGCTGTCAAATGGATGTCAAACAGGAAAGCTACCGCGGTTCTTCCGTCGGAATCGGGATCGGATTCATTTGACAGTTGACAGCCGAATTTCGAACCGCGATTTCAAATCGGCGCGTCGATTACTCATATCGATGCCGAAGCCAAATTGTATGAATGCAACACAGACAGAATTGAATTGAATTGAAGATTATGAAAGAAAATCTTCAAATCGTTGGCTGACGGCAAAGAATGCGCGGTTTTAAAATTGAAAACTCCGCTGTCAGAGATGTCAAACTACTGCGTCGGGATCGAGTTGCTGTCAACGGAAGAACCGCGGTAGCTTTCCATATTCGGTTCAGCCTTAAAGTTGAATCTGAATGTATTTTTCTATGTGATACTACGAGTAACAAATAGATGCGATAGGTATCTCAGTCTTCGGAGAACCTTAATGATTCGAGGAGTGTTTTGCGCACCATGGAGGAATTCTTCGACAACACTCGTCTCAAGTCAGTCGAAATCAAACTGGAGACGGACTGGGCAGGTACAATAAAATTTCCCAAATGGAATGGCTTGGCATGCTCCCATTTCCAAAACAAGTTTCGTGAACGCAGTGTTACCTCTCCATGAACTTATAACCAGTCACTGTCGCGATTCTCCCTCTGTGTAATAGACTCTACAATGCCACAACTTCCGTAATGTATCTAATTCCTGCTTCTAGCCAAATATAGTTATAATTTTCAATGAACTTTTCATAGATGGTGACAGACAAATTGGGAAGTAGTAAATAGGTAGTGTATTACCTACCTACCTTGTAGATTTGAAGGTTACTTGAAAACTCCTACCCAGACTGACATTCCTCTCACCACTTAGGGCTCAAAACATATAGAAATTATAATTATAAATATAACATTCTCAGTTGACATTATGTTTTCTTTTCCAGAAATTGAAGATACTGAAATGACTAATGAACACAACAAGAAGGGTACCGCTGATGATGAAGGCAATATCCAACCTCAGACAGAAGAATTAAAGCATGAAGTAGAAAGTGACGATGAAAATGATGACACCAAACATATGTTAGACAATATTGAATGCCACAATTCACAAGTATCGTCTAATTCGGAATGCATCAATGTGTACCACGATATGTTAGATATAGATGAAGTTAAATTTGACATCGCGGAGATGTCACACAATGTTAATGGTGAAACCGATGGAGAATGCTATGATGGAAGGAATGAAGCATCATCGAGTGAGGATATATCTCTCTCACTAAGAACCAGAAAGACAGTAAGGCCGAATGATGACACCGAAGGTAAGTGTCTATAACAGATGTCATGTGTACAAGTACATGCAACATAGAAAAACATTTCTGTATCATTTAATACTGAAACTTGAAAAATACCTATTTTATGTAATTCCTATTGAGTTGATTGTACAATCAGTCCTGGGCAGATGTGTTCAGCGAAGTGGAATGCAGAGTGAATTATTCTCATTAGGCAACTTCTCTATGTGTTCAAGACAGACTATCACAGTCCTTTGTCTTTCATTATTTAGCCAATGGACTTTGTTGTTTGGTCCAGTGAACTGACTGTGGGTTCGGATGTGTATCTAGTCTTTCCTTGTAAGTCACAGAACACCAGAATCCCAGTACTAACCGATAGATAGTGTTGCTGATAAATATCAAATCCTGGTAACCTAGTAGGACGTAGGAAAAGTAGTACATAGTAGGATAAGCTGCGTTCACTGAAATGACGCTTACACTGTCAACCACTATATTAGGACTTGGTTTTCTGTAATGTAATGCCTTTTTTTTCATTATAATATTCTTTATAACTACTTGATATTGGATAAATGTATCATATTTTGTGGATATTTCCGGTCTTCGTATCTAAAGATTGCTACTTAGGATGCATGCCTTAAATTATTTTTGTACTTATTTACCAAACAATCCTGTAACTTCTTTTTGAATAAATGCTCGCAATCCCGCCGGCTACTAAAGTTTTGAAAGCATTTTTTCAAAAAGCAGTATTTCTTTAGTGTGGTTTAACACTAAGAAATATTTTTTACATGTTTGGAATGTGTCATCTTACATTGAAATCAT
This sequence comes from Idaea biselata, assembly GCA_958496205.1. Lineage (NCBI taxonomy): Eukaryota > Metazoa > Arthropoda > Insecta > Lepidoptera > Geometridae > Idaea > Idaea biselata. The sequence goes on along the minus strand of OY292395.1, from coordinate 29,516,297 downwards.
TTCCATGTAATATTGGAAATTACAAGCCGAGTTGAACTGCAAAGTTCGCCGGTAGATGTCACTACGAGGCCTTACTTGCAAGAACCACGAGGTTCGCCCTTAATTGAATGAATTAAATGAAAAATATTTATTAACCAATAAAACCTAGTGACAAGCAATCTAATATCAGCGGCCCCCACACTAGAAATAGTCTGTGTTGTGAGGTGCCAGAAAACAATTTACATTTTAGTGATTGTAGTATTCGGTTGACCGTATCTATATTATGGAATTAACAAAATCTGACACTAATTCTATAATAATAAGTGAATTTCGGCCTACCCGTGGCGAAGCGGTCAAATGCGCTGGTTTGGATTACCAGTAGCCGCGGGTTCGAATCCTGCCGGTACCTACTACAGTTTTGAAAGGATTTTTTCAAAAAGCCAATCCAATACATATACTTAACCCAACTCTGAAGTAGGTATCGCTTTACTGTCCATTTGACATAACCACATTTTAGAGCAGAATTACTACAAAGGATGTATGTCGCATACAAACGCATTTATTGTTAATATATCTCACAGAACTTCCCCCATACATACGTCGAGAGCAACAGAAACTGATGGTATCGGAACACCTCAGCGGGAACACCGACCGACAAGCGGACAAACTTCAAACTACTAACAAAATGATTTCAGAGGCACATTTAAAGACACACTCTACTGAAGAAGTGACGCAGTTTGTGTGCGATATCTGTCATCGTACATTTAAACTAAAACATCATTATCATTTTCAACGGCATTTATTAATACATACTGGTAGAAAACCTTTTTCATGCGATAAGTGTGATTTTAAATGTTATCAAAAAGGCAATTTAAAACAGCATTTATTGACACATACTGGTGAAAAACAGTTTTCATGCAATAATTGTGATTATAAATGTAATCACAAAGCCAGTTTAAAACAGCATTTATTGACACATACTGGTGAAAAACCGTTTTCATGCGATAAGTGTGATTTTAAATGTAATCAAAAATGGCATTTAAAACGGCATTTATTGACACATACTGGTGAAAAACTGTTTTCATGCGATAAGTGTGTTTATAAATGTAATCATAAAGGTAGTTTTAAACTACATTTATTGACACATACTGGTGAAAAACTGTTTTCATGCGATAAGTGTGTTTATAAATGTAATCATAAAGGCAGTTTTAAACTACATTTATTGACACATACTGGTGAAAAACCGTTTTCATGCAATAATTGTGATTATAAATGTAATCACAAAGCCAGTTTAAAAAAGCATTTATTAAAACATACTGGTGAAAAACCATTTTCATGCGATAATTGTGATTATAAATGTAACCAAAAAAGCCATTTAAAACCGCATTTATTGACACATACTGGTGAAAAACTGTTTTCATGCGATAAGTGTGATTATAAATGTAATTACAAACCCAGTTTAAAACAGCATTTATTGTCACATACTGGTGAAAAACTGTTTTCATGCGATAAGTGTGATTTTAAATGTTATCAAAAAGGCAATTTAAAACGGCATTTATTGACACATACTGGTGAAAAACTGTTTTCATGCAATAAGTGTGATTTTATATGTAATCATAAAGGCAATTTAAAACGGCATTTATTGACACATACTGATGAAAAACCGTTTTCATGCGATAATTGTGATTATAAATGTAATCACAAAGTCAGTTTAAAACAGCATTTATTGACACATACTGGTGAAAAACTGTTTTCATGCGATAAGTGTGATTATAAATGTAATCAAAAAAGCCATTTAAAACCGCATTTATTGACACATACTGGTGAAAAACCGTTTTCATGCAATAAGTGTGATTTTAAATGTAATCAAAAAGGCAGTTTAAAACGGCATTTATTGTCACATACTGGTGAAAAATATTTTTTATATAGACAATTATAGTTTTACCAGGAGTGGTATTTTTGAACCGTTGGAAAACAAAACGTATACGAAAGTGGCACTTTCGTATATGAAAATCAAAAACGTGTGTTTATAACCACACGCTTTACATTCTCCCATACGGAAATAGATTTCGTCTACGAAAATTAGACAGCGAATGACAGCATAGAGTTCGCATTATACAAATGACAGTAACGTTTTAAGTTTTCTCCTGAAACTCAAAAAGGAAAAGAAAAATGTTTTACTAATTTAATTCAAGGTTTTCATTTAGTTTCCTTTAAAAATGGTTGCTTTATCGTGATGACTATTAACGAAGATCAGTTTTTTCTTCAGACGAGGAAGTTGCAAGATCAAATAGTATATTATGCAACTAGTGAATAAAAGACGGATTTAGTGCGAGGGCCGTAGATGAATCACGAGCAAGTTAAGGATTCTAACGACTGAATCACGACCGTAGGGAGTGATTCAAGTGTTAGAATCCTGAGCGACGCGAGTGGTTCATGGCCCTCAATCTAAATCCGTACTTTATTCAAGAGTTGCATACTATACTTTATACCATGACTACGAGGAAAAAAACCGGTCAAGTGCGAGTCGGACTCGCGTCGCGTACGAAGTTTTCCGTACCACTATCACAAATTTCGGAACCCTGAAATGAACACTGGAGCGGCAACCAATCCGTGAACGCAACGCGAACGTTAAAATTTATTTTACCACTGGCGCCAGTCTCAATTCATCACTCACACTACCAGGGGTGAAAATACATAGCGGTATCGTTGCGTTTTTATGTCAAAATCACATAAAGTTTTTTTATCTATTTGTTGTTATAGCGGCTAAAGAAAAACATTACTGTGAAAATTTCAACTGTCTAGCTATCACAGTTTATGAGATAAAGCCTGGTGACAGACGGACAGACAGACGGCAAAGTATCAGTAAAAGTGTTCCGTTTTTATCCTTTGGGTACGGAACCCTAAAATAATTTGTATGTCGAGTATTCTTAGTGCAAGTAGTTTATATCAAGTTTTTTTTCACGCAAGGAGGTTGTATATGCATTTAGTTAGATGGACGACGAGTAAATTGTGTTCTCAATTCAAACACCAAACAGCGTGAGTAAAAGTCCTTTTTATTCACTGTTTTGGGTGAATAAAATAAGCTTTTAAGAGTGTGAATGGTATAAACAATTTTACACATTTGAAATGAAAAACTAACAATTGACTCAAAATCTGATGATATCCTCATTAAAGGAATTATTATTGAGAGCAGTGATGGAAGAACGAAGAAAAACTTCCGATTTAAAGATGTGAACATGTGTGTAAGGTTACCTTACTTAAATCTAGACCTACAAATTTTTTAAAGTTGTTTAATAAAAACACAACATTTTTCAACCTATAACTTGCCTGGACATGTGTCCATACTTCTCAAACGAGCAATGTTCCCGGTTGCATCCCTCCTAAGAGCCCAGGGTCCGCTCAAACCCCAAATTATTTGGGAAGCTCAGTAGGTAAGGGGTATAATTTAAACGGTCACCAAAAATATTTTTAAGACTCTAAGCCTAAGCACTAAATAAAATAAACAACTCCAAAAAAAATAATTGTCTTTTTTTAAAAGGGCCCTTAAGTATTTAATATTATGATCCAAAGTAAATGAAATAACGTCAAAAAAATCGCAAGCCTTGCACAAATATTATTTTGATTCCTAAAATGGATTAATGGTCACCACCAAATTCTGCCTAACTCAAAGATTAATATTACTACCAAAAATTTTACTCCAAAATAGTTTGAAGTCATCCAAAATACATTACCTATTTGATGGCGCATTGGATCTTCTTTCTTCTTACCTGAGTGATAGGATTCAGTGTGTCGACATTAACGGTAAACGTTCCCCTGGATCACCTGTAACTTTAGGAGTTCCTCAAGGATCCATATTGGGACCTTTTTTATTTCTAGTATATATTAACGACTTACCTTTCCTCGTGAAGGAAAATCATGGGATAGTATTGTTCGCAGATGATACCTCATTGGTATTTAAAGTAAAAAGACGACAATCTAATATTGACGACGTGAACAATGCTCTCTCTAGATTAGTATATTGGTTTAATGTTAATAATATGCTACTAAATGGATCTAAAACTAAATGTATTCGATTCACACTACCAAATGTAAAACAAGTTAAAACTTCTGTAAAAATTGATAATGAGGAGATCGAAATAGTCGATAAAGCTGTCTTTCTGGGTATAACTTTAGACGCTAAGCTTCAATGGGGCCCACACGTGGAAGCTCTGTCGAAAAGGCTTAGTTCCGCAGCTTACGCAGTTAAGAAAATCCGGGAATACACAGATGTTGAGACGGCCCGCCTAGTCTACTTCAGTTACTTTCACAGCATCATGTCATATGGTATCCTGCTGTGGGGGTGTGCTGCTGACATAGAAACCATTTTTGTTTTGCAAAAGAGAGCGGTGCGAGCTATCTACAAAATGGGCCCCAGGGAATCGCTTGAAGAAAAGTTTAAAGAGATAAACATTTTAACTGTTTACTCTCAATACATTTATGAAAATCTGCTATACGTACATAAGAATAAATCAAGTAAATTTCACAAATACAGTGATGTCCGCCAGGTTAATTTGAGACACAAGGATGATCTGACTGTGCCCTATAGTAGGCTCCAGAAAATAAGTAAGTCGTTCTGTAGCACTAGTGTACTTTATTATAATAAACTACCTGAAGACGTATTTGACATGTCCATTACAAGATTCAAAAAATATATTAAACTTAAATTGTGTAATAAGGCGTACTATAGCACGTCAAAATATTTTGATGAGAAGAATCCATGGACATGATTGTTAACTGCTCCTGTTCAGATTAAGATCTGTATTATGACGATTGTAATATAAAACATGATAAAAAAAAATAATTGGAAAAAAAAACCCCATGAGTTTCTTGTGGTTTCTTCTCATCGGAGGGCGCGTTCCGAAACCTCGGTAAATTAAAATCTCGACGTTTCAAAACGTACGTATGTGTGTATAATATACGTTCTAAATGAATAAAAAATTTTGAGTTTTGAGTTTTGAGTTTTGATCCCAGACTACTTTAATGTAAGACTAAAATTACAAATGCTTCCCTTTATTTCTTAACCCCGCACTCCGCGGGGAACGAAATATACGGATCACCCCGACTTGGATAGGTTAGGTTAATGTTAGAACATGATTACACGCAGCGCCTAATACTTTCTATAAATAAAACTAAGCTGCGGAGACTTAAGCTTTTGTTTGGAAACCCCCGTATATTTAGTGAATTTCAAATAACAATAAATAAGCGACGTACGTTTGGGAAGCCAGTGACAATATATAATCTCTAGTCTAAAGTGTATTTTAAAGGCGTCCATATATTTTTATGGCAGTCATTGATACGAAAAAATTGTTTTATTTCATAATATCTTAGGAAACGTAATTTGGTGACCATTTATCCATTTTGGTAACTGTTTAGAATTTTTTGGTAATAAAATAGGTACTTTTTTGGGCGGTGTTTAAACACAAGCCGTAGGTAAGTCCACCTACCGCGAATAGTTTTAGCAATATCTTTACATTTCCACATTGAAATATTTAAAACTATTATGAAAATAGATTAACCCTTTTTTTTTTTTTACGTGGAGAAATGCGCGCGCATACTGCACTACCACGGGGAGGTAGTGCAGTTATGTGGGACTCCAACCCACTAAAACTCCACGGTCCACCTCCTCTACCGCTAATGGCGGGAAACACGGGCACGCTCTCGCATTCATCTGTGTAACCCCTGGTTCCCCTGCGACGGGTCAGGTCTGTGGTCCCGTCGCCAACCACTTTTCGGCTGCAGAGGATAGGGAGAGCGGCAACGACACACCGTCACTCCTCTTCCCCTGCAGCCCCACCGCCCCTCCGGAGACCAGTGGATGCACGGGCGGCTGGCGGGGAACGGTTGGCTGCCCAGAATACTTTTTTTTTTTCTATCTCAAACGGTTCGAGCTGTACGTCACTTTTTATTAAACATTGAAAAATGTCTACTTTATTGCACATTTCGGGGCATCACGTCCACTATTTATTAACTATTTATTTGTAAAATGTAGAGGGAAGTTTGGGATTTTTTTCTATCGAGTAAATTTTCAGGAATCGTTTTTTCACGTCATAACAGACTTAGTAAGTATCCTCGACTTTAATAAATATGGTTTCAAAAACTTTCGTTTCTAATTACTTTTGTAGTAATTCATCCTAGAAACATCAGTTCTGACCTACTACGAGGCCTTAAGCGATAGCATTGTTTTTTTTCGCCATGTGTTCACTAATATTGATGTTTGTAAATCACCTTAATTTTTTTTTTATACTATAGTTAGTAACTTACAGGATGTCCCCAAAGATAGATTTAGTTTTATAAACTTTACTTTCTGCTAAGTTTGAGCATCTGTGATGTAAAAAAAATGTATGAAACCTGTCTGGCCGACTATTGAAAAAAATTGCCTATTTCATAAGGATTCTATAACAATATTATACTAATAACTTTTTGTCATAAGTTACTAAGCTAGTGCTATGAATGCATCGAAGGTACTTACTATCTTTCATGAAAAAATTGAAACAAGTATTGTACATAAAAAAACTTTAAATAAAAACATATACATAATGAAAACTGAAAAGAAAATAAAACAAGTCCAGTAGTCACATAACATAGCGACTATAACAGTCGGGACCCATTATTGAAAAGGTATACTTATTAAGATTTAATATGTCATAATTAGGGAATGCAATCCCGACTCGAGTTCGTAAATTCTGGATCCCGCGGGATTAGAAATATCAATCCCGCGGGATCCCGAGTAGTTTAAAAAGCCCGCCCAAGTGCGACACTCGCGCACAAAGGGTTCCCGTACCACTATCACAATTGGGTACTTAATCCTAAAATAGTTTATAACAACCAATTTTTTAATTTTATAGGTAATGTGAAATATTTAGCTTCGATTCTTACTCCCATCATACGACCACATTTCTCAAAAAAAAAAATATAAAAAAAACTTGGCATAAAAAAAATCGGAAAATTATAAGTAACTCTTTGGTAAGTGCAGGCAGACTGGTATATTTGAAAGACAGAGCAGCCATTTTGAATTCCATGCACTACTCGATTTGACTCCGGCCAATCAGAAACGACCTCACATTGTAATAAAATCCCTTGTTGTTTTTGTTTGACACACGTTAGTTGTATGGGAGCCCCTCTTAAATATTTGTTTTATTTTGTATTTAGTATTTGTTGTTTTAGCGGCTACCAAAATACATTTTCTGTGAAAATTTCAACCGTCTAGCTAGCTATTATGGTTCATGAGATACAGCCTGGTGACTGACGGACGGACAGACGGACAGACAGCGAAGTCTCAGTAAGAGGGTCCCGTTTTTAGGGTTCCGTAGCCAAATGGCAAAAAACGGAACCCTTATAGATTCGTTATGTCTGTCTGTCTGTCCGTCTGTCTGTCCGTCCGTCCGTATGTCACAGCCACTTTTTTCCAAAACTATAAGACCTATACTGTTGAAACTTGGTAAGTAGATGTATTCGGTGAACCGCATTTAGATTTTCATACAAAAATAGAAAAAAGTACCGAATTGTTGGGGTTCCCATACTTAGAACTGAAATTTAAAAAAAAAATTCATCAAACCTATACATGTGGGGTATCTATGGATAGGTCTTCAAAAATGATATTGAGGTTTCTTATTTCATTTTTTTCTAAACTGAATAGTTTGCGCGAGAGACGCTCCCAAAGTGGTAAAATGTGTGTCCCCCCCCCCCCCCCCCCTGTAACTTCTAAAATAATGGAATGATAAAAGTAAAAATTATATATGATGTACATTACTATGCAAACTTCCAACGAAAATTGGTTTGAACGAGATCTGTTTAGTAGTTTTTTTTAAAACGTCATAAATTGTAAACCACAATTTACCTTTCAAAACAAAATCTGTGGTATAGATAATGGTACGGAACCCTTCGTGGGCGAGTCCGACTCGCACTTGGCCGGTTTTACCCTTTGGGTACGGAAACCTAAAAAATTACATGACATAATATTTTGAACAATAAATATTGTGATAGTGAGATTAATTAAAACAAAATATTATTAGAAGCAAACAAAAGCCTATATTACTAACTAAATAATTAACAATTTTACTAACAACAACATAATCAAAACAAAAGTAGGTATAGCTCAAGGAAATTAAAAGAAGTTACGGGTGATTTTGAAAGTAACTTGTTAAAAAACAAAGTGTATCAATAGTGTTAACTGCCAACCGGCATCTAATGTCCGTTGCAATGTACCCAGCTGCTGAGAATGCCCTTTCGGACGTGTCTAGCATCGCTGACCATTGCCGCCCAATCCCGTCAATCTCGAACGGGATCCCGTCATATTATGCTTCGGGATTGATCCCGGAAAATAACACGGGATCCCGCGAGATCGGGATTGCATTCCCTAGTCATAATGTTACAGCAAATGGTCAAATTGTCCTCTCCTCTTGCCCTTATACAGACCCTTAACCTTTTTATAAACGATCTCTTAAGGACACGATAAAATAGTATATTATGCAACTAGTGAATAAAAGACGGATTTAGTGCGAGGGCCGTAGATGAATCACGAGCGTAGCGAGGGATTTAAGTGTTAGAATCCTGAGCGACGCCAGTGGTTCATGGCCCTCAATGTAAATCCGTACTTTATTCAAGAGTTGCATACTATACTTTATACCATGACTACGAGAAAAAAACCGGTCAAGTACGAAGGTTTCCGTACCACTATCACAATCGGGTACAGAACCCTGAAATGAACACTGGACCGGCAACCAATCCGTGAACGCAACGCGTACGTTAAAATTTATTTTACCACTGGCGCCAGTCTCAATTCATCACTAGATGGTAAAAAGTGCTAGTGGTAAAAATACATCGCGGTATCGTTGCGTTTTTATGTCAAAATCACGTTGTTGAATGGTCCTTATCTATTTGTTGTTATAGCGGCTAAAGAAATACATCTACTGTGAAAATTTCAACTGTCTAGCTATCAAAGTTTATGAGATAAAGCCTGGTGACAGACGGACAGACAGACGGCACAGTATCAGTAAAAGTGTTCCGTTTTTATCCTTTGGGTACGGAACCCTAAAAATAATTTGTATGTAGAGTATTCTTAGCGCAAGGAGTTTGTATCAAGTTTTTTTTCACGCAAGGAGGTTGTATATGCATTTAGTTAGATGAACGACGAGTAAATTGTGTTCTAAATTCAAAATTCAAACAGCGTGAGTAAAAGTCCTTTTTATTCACTAATAAAATAAGCTTTTAAGAGTGTGAATGGTATAAAAAAAATTCTCCTACTTGTTGTGCCGCTTCGTGGACGCGTACACGCAGGTCTTATGTTTTTTTTTGTATACTTGTTCTTTTAAACACCCCCAGTAAAAAAAATCAAGTGGATTCAGATCAGGCGAACGTGGAGGCCACAATATTGTTTCTCACTTCAATGTTTTGTCAATAAAATTATTGTCAAATAAAAACCGACAAGTGCGAGTCGGACTCGCGCACGAAGGGTTCCGTACCATTACAGATTTTGTTTTAAAAGGTAAATTGCGGTTTAGAATTTAAAACGTTTTAAAAAAAAACTACGTACTAGATCTCGTTCAAACCAATTTTCGTTTGAAGTTTGCATAGTAATGTACATCATATACTTTTTTTAGTTTTATCATTCCATTATTTTAGAAGTTACAGGGGGGGGGGGGGGGGGGGGGGGACACACATTTTTCCACTTTGGAAGTGTCTCTCGCGCAAACTATTCAGTTAAGAAAAAAATGATATTAAAAACCTCAATGTAATTTTTGAAGACCTATCCATAGATTAGATCCCCACACGTATAGGTTTGATGAAAAAAAAAAAATTACGTTTCGGTTGTAAGTATGGGGAACCCCAATTTTTTTCAATTTCTTTTCTATTTTTGTGTGAAAATCTTAATGCGGTTTACCGAATACATCTACTTACCAAGTTTCAACAGTATAGCTCTTATAGTTTCGGAAAAAAGTGGCTGTGACATACAGACGGACGGACAGACGGACAGACAGACATGACGAATCCATAAGGGTTCCGGTTTTTTGCCATTTGGCTAGGGAACCCTAAAAATGGAATGATTTTAATGATGATGTAAATAGTAAGATCCCTAATCTCCCGAATAACTCAAACAATGTCCAAATTCGTGCTAAAGCTTTTTCAGATACACTTATCGATGCAGCGAATGACACATTTCCTGTTAAAAAAAATCCTAGCGGTTATTTACCATCTCCACCTTGGTGGGATGACGAATGTTCTAGGGCTTTCGCTGATCGTAAAGAAGCGGAAAAATACTATTGTAGAAACATGACTACGGAAAATTATATTTCATATATAGAACTTAAAAAGAAAACGAAAAAACTATTTAGAGAGAAGAAACGTAATGGATGGAAAAAGTTTTGTTCAACTTAAACCCAAATACTCCTCCATCGTTGGTTTGGCAACAAATTAGAAGATTTAAATCTGGTATGACCCCAATTAGCAATCCTTCACTTCCTTCCTCCATGGAACATGCATTTTTGAATCAAGTAGCTCCCTCTTATGTTCCTCCTTTTATTGAGCCTGCTCAGAATGTACCTGATGCACGTTTAGTAAGTCACGATTATGATAAAACTACTTTGTCTTGTCTTTTCTCTTTGGAAGAGCTTAAGGGAGTTCTGTCTGGACTTAAAGATAGTGCTCCGGGTATGGATAATATCCCCTACTCCTTTTTGCAACATCTATCGGAGGACTCGTTGATTGTTAATTCTTTTATTACTTCTGGAAATATTCCTCCAAAATGGAAAACCCAAATTGTAATCCCAATATTAAAACCAAACAAAGATCCTATTTTTTTTTTTCGTAATATATATATTTATTTATTCTAATGAAATAACTTCATACCGTCCTATTGCTTTATCATCAGTCCTTTTGAAAGTAACAGAGAACATGATTAAAAACAGATTGGAGTGGTACATGGAACACAATAGTCTTTTAACAAGTTCACAATTTGGGTTTAGGAAGGGTCACAGTACCATGGATAGTTTGAGTATATTTGTAACTGATATCAGGCTAGCATTTTCACATAACAAAGCTGTGGTAGCCATTATTTTATTTAATTTTGTCTGAGACCGATATGGCCAATTTGGAATAACCAGGGTCAAGTTTTAGAATATTTCAAGTTTATTCTTATTATAGTTTTGGCGTCGTACATCTTGTACATCTTGCCAGTATCAAGTATTTTGCATGAAATTAGCCCGATCGGGCCTATAGTTTCAAGTCAGAGGCTATGGTAAAGCGGTGGCAACTTTATTATAACCTTCAAGGAGCTTCGGCGCGAACGATGGAAAGTCCATGTTTAACACTCAATTTTGTTTTCACTACACTTTGCACATTCACGGAACTAAATTGAATAAGATTCCACCAAAATTACACAATTTAACCGAGTTTACAACATAGTTTAACGAAAATAAAATTGGAGCACGACATGTTGTCTCCGCTTTCTCGCCGAAAGTCGTGGTAGCCATGTGGTAGCAGCCTTTTTAGACATAAAAGCTGCATATGATAATATCAACTTGCATCTATTGAAAAATAAATTAAACGATTTAAATGTCCCTTCTATTTTGACAAACTTTATATTTAATATCCTAAATGAGAGATCTATTAAGCTCAATAATGGATCGGATAGCCGCCTCATTTGGAAAGGAATCCCTCAGGGATCAGTTCTTAGCCCACTTCTGTGCAATATTTATGCACACGATTTAGAGAGAATTTTTGAAGCATCAGTAAATGTTCTGCAATATGCTGATGATTTATTACTTTATTCTATAGACAAATCCATTGAAACTGCAAGTATAACTCTTACAAATGCACTCACACACCTTAAAGTATGGCTAGATAATAATTATTTAGAATTGTCTATTAATAAAAGTCAAGTTGTTGTATTTCAAGGGCACGTTCGATTCCACCTGTTTCTGTAATAAATAATGAAACTCAAATTCCGATAAAAAAAAGCACAAAATTTCTAGGCGTTGTCCTTGACTCCAATTTAAAAGGTCTTAACCATTCTGAGTATGTGATATCAAGATGTGAACGTTCTGTAAATATATATTGAGGTGTTTATCTGGAGTTTGGTGAGGTGCCCACCCATGCACCCAGAGATTGGTTTATAACGCTTTAGTGAGAAGCGTCATGGACTATGGAACATTCTTGTTAGAACCGTGCATGACGGTATACAATCAAAATCCTTAAGAATAGTTTTTGGGGTATAAGGTGGGACCAAGTAAACGACTGTGTTGACTGAAGATATGATTTATTCTAATTGAAATTAATGTTACAATATAGCTCGCTTCTTAATTAGGATACATGCTTACAGTGCTAACTGGGTACATACACTACACGACCCTTCTTAAAAAAAAATAAAAAATACAAAGTAGTTTTTTTTTATGAATAATAAGGTTTTGTTCTGTTTTTGTGTACAATTTCTACTTTATCATTTTTCTTGATTTTTACATTTGGTGACATATCTGATATAACTTTATAAGGTCCTAAATAAACATTATCAAATTTACTACATATTTCATTTTTAACAAGCAACAAATCTCCTTCTTTATAAGTAATTGGTTTCAAATATGTATCATAAGTACATTTTCTAACTTCTTTACTTTTTAGTAAATTATTTTTAGCTTCAAGCTGTGCTTGTTACAGTCTATATTTAAGTTCTAAAGGATAATTATCACTATTATATAATGGATCTACATGATCGCTTATTAAATTACTAGGTATTCTACATCGCCTACCAAATACAAGTTCATACGGTGTGTATTTCGTTTCTGTGTGAACAGAGGTATTATATGAAAATGACCAAAACGGAAGCCATTTACTCCAATATCTAGGATCATTATCACATTGTATTCTAAGGAAAGCATTCAATGATTTGTGGGAATTCTCCAACGAACCTATTGATTCATGATGATATGCTGTGGAAGAAATTTGATTAATATTCAAGAGTTTACATACCTCTTTCATAGTCGTCGAAATGAATTCTGTCCCTCGGTCAGTGGCTATTTCTCTCGGTATTCCATATCTTAATATAAAATTCTCTACAAAAGCCTTAGCTACACTTACGCTATCCTTAGATTCTAGTGGATATGCTTCTACATACTTACTTAATTCGCACTGTAGTGTGAGTATATAAGAACAGTTATAGTAATCCTTATCTAGTGGTCCTACAATATCTAAAAAAATCTTATCTAAAGCCGACTCTGCAGTAGTCGTTATTGTCATAGGTTCTTTAGTACGTAAGGAATGTTTCTGCTTTTGACACTTGTCACACTTCTTTACGAACTTTCTTACATCTTCGTCCATATTACTCCAATAATGAAAATAGAGCTATCCAAACAATCAGTTCAGTAGTTTTTTTAGTAACATAGAAACAGATATACATGATTTTTTATAACTATAAATTCTACTCTTTCTTTCTTTCAAACCGGTCCTTAGTCGGTAAACAAACAAAGAGAAACCATAATCGTTAATTTAACTGTGTCACGTGGGTTCTTGTGTGGCACAGGATAGCGCGCTCGCCTATCAAGCAAGAGGTACAGGTTCGAATCCTGTCGCAGGAGAATTTTTGGTGATGCATTTCTCCTTGTATTTCTACTATACATTTTTGTACTACTGTACAAAAATGTATAGTAGAAATATATACATTTTTGTACTACTGTACAAAAATGTATACTTTAGTGACCTAAACTCATTTCCTTATATTAGGTATATTCTTATAATCTAAAATAAAAAAAACGATAGTTATTCAACTAAATATTTATTTCATCGAAACATTTACTCATTTGTATCTTAGTCCAAACAACTCTGGCGTTAAAACCAAACATTTAACGTTAGAATCATTTAGAATTCTGTCTATTTACTAAAATTGCACGTTCTACAATACAGCTATTATTTAATAATGTATTTAATAACACTATTTTTATTTATTATTAATGTTTAATAGTAGGTATTTAACAACAGACCTATAAATTTTAACAAAATGAGGCGAAATAGTAACATTGTATTTACATGTTTGAACCACCGTTTGAGGTTTGGCAACAAAAATGTTTAGGTTTTAGTTTTGTTTTTAATAAAGGCTAGTGCTGGCTTAGCACCGCTTCCTTGCGTTTTAGAAGACAAAAAATGAACGAAAACCTAATCGCATCTAATTGTAATATAAAATGTTACTATTTCTAACAAAATTACTAATAAAAACTTAGATTGAGAAATATCACTGGAACTAAATGTCGTATCTCTACATCTTATGTAATAAAATCAATGCAAAACAACAATAACGCAATATATTAAGATTATTAATAATTTATAGTTATATATTATTGAAATATTATAAAAAAACAGTTCGTTAACTTTGCTATATTTTAGATATAATTTCTATATATGTTATTAAGTAAAAAAAACTTATTCAACTGCAAATTGTGTCATGGGTATTTATTAATAAAAAAACTTATATTAAACATCGAATCATACCTATTATGCTCATTGTTTAATGTTTTGCTAAGTTAATGCACCAATTAAATGAAAATACCATCTTTGACGATTTCAGAGTTTAATTTAAGCTAATTTTAGCCAGTGTATGCCAGCCAGAATGTTATCTACACTGGCTATATGCACAAGTTAGGCGAAGCCATGATTAAAGAAATACTTGATTTATAATAGGTATGTTTCAATAATAATTATAACATAACATCAAACAATACAAAATATACATTTTATAACATTATAAAAAACTACACAATTTAATAACACATCATAAAATATACATACAGGATGTCCCAGAAACGAGTGTCAAGCGAAAGTCCAGAGGTAGAGGACCTTAAGGGGTACCCGAATCACCCCCATGTATGTACCGCGATTTTTGTAGTTTAGAAGTGATTAAGGTCCTCTACCTCTAGATTTTCGCTTGATACTCGTTTCTGGGACATCCTGTATATAAAATATAATTTAATAATATAATAGTTATTTACCTACGTCTATAAATACCGTAACCGGCCCAGCAAGGGATCAACCAGTGAGACACAGAATCAAAAATAAGTTTTTTTTTTCAAATTTGATGATTTACGGCTTAGGGGAATCGATAATCCCGAATTATTGTCTCCGGCTCTTACATTGAGGTCAAAATGTTGGAATAGAATTTTTTGAACCTTGCAGAGATTATTACCGTAGATGGAAGAACAGATATAGGGAGCTGTCAGCGTATAACAGTCTGAAAGAAGATCGGCGTTTTTCTTTAGGGATTTTACCTGGGGGTTAGAGGTACCTTAATTTTATTTTATGTGCCATCGCAAATTACGAGACATGGATTATTCAATTGATTTATGCGAGCTAAAGCCATGGTGTTAGTATTTTCGTCCTATTCTTAATAAGTTAAAAGATATTGGGTGTTAAAGTTTCACATTTGGGAGTTTCACACAAAACACCACCAGATGTCGTTATTTGTCTTGAATATCCATAAATCTGAATTGGTATACCAATATGGCAGTTAATCAAGTCATCTTTCAGTCAATAAATCTTACTATTTAAAAATAATTCTTTTCTTTATAAATTCTGGACCGATACGTGGAATTCTGTAGTCATTTATTGGTTTTACAAATTCAGATTTATGGACATTCGAGACAAGTAACGACATCTGGTGGTGTTTTGTGTGAAAACTCCCAAATGTGAAACTTTAACACCCAATATCTTTTAACTTATTAAGAATAGGACGAAAATACTAACACCATGGCTTTAAGTTTATGTAATCTATCGAATAATCCATATTTCATAACTTGCGATTGAAACAATTTGTTACAACAAATTGTTTGAAGTGACGAATATGATATCTGTGGAACAAAGCTGGTCCATTTTGAACGGTCTTCTTACGATAACTGACTTTCTGTACTAAAATTAGACCTCATCATGTCACTTTAGATGCTAATATAAAAGCATTTGAAATGAGGTCAGGCAATCAATATACAAAAACACAAATATTTATTTAATAATACGTAACTTACTAAACATTTCCCAAATTACATTTAGAAATCGGTTCTACACTAAGCACACGCTTGTATCGCAGTAACCGAGATACCAATATAATAATGTAAGTAGTTAATAAATAAAAATATTTACTGTCAGTCAAGTAGTGTCTCCTCCATTTCTGTTTCTCCATCTACGAATATTACGGTAAAATAGACGTTTAATTATATTATCACATTTATTTGTGATTTACTTAAAAATAATCATCTTGGAAGACATTTTGATTTTGTTGTTTTTTTCATAAGCTAGACTATAAATAGTAACTAAACTTCTATTAAAAATAAAGGTAAACTATTTATAATTTATTTGAAATTTCGTTATTAACTTTGGACGACATTTTAATATTATGTAACCAATGGCGTCGCTAATTGTCGGAGCTTCGAATGCTTGCAAATTAGCTACGTCACTGTATTTAAATATTTATTTATAATTAGCAAGATAGTTTAGTTATATTGCAAAAACTGTAGGCAGATTTCTGTAAGGTTTAGGAGCTTATTTGAGAGTTTGTCCGTAAAAAAAGTAATATTTAAATTATTATGTTCAAACTATATATTTATTTAACAGTTGAAACTACAGTTTTTTTTTATCTGTTTAGATACCTAACAGCTAAACAAGACAAACACAGTGTAAGAACGGAACACCAATTACTAAACAAACGAACAGTAAAAAATAGTCTCTTAACAGTTGAAAACGTAGTTATTTTCGTTAAACAAGTTAAGCTGTATTTTATTTGAACAGTTGGAAATGTACATAATTTTGTTGTATGGAACTCAAGTTATTGGCATGGTAGTTATTTTGAAATCTTGAGATCTTATTTTGCAATTGTCATGTTTTTAAGTTATGTGTTGGTTTGATTGTTGTGATTTTATTTTAAATTCTTGATTTTAATTATGATTTTCTTAAATATTGGAACTTAAAAGTAAGTTTTCAAGACATTTTGAGAAAAAAACTTAAATAAACACTTAGTTATAATTATAACTCTACAATATTGTTCACATTTTATGTTCTAATTTAATATCTTCATATTCGCGATCTCAAATAGAATAAATAAAAATTAACTACAAAAGAAAACAATACTTTTGACAGTTTTCAAAATCAAAATATGCAAAAATATTTTTCTTTAATAACATCGCGAATAAAACCTATAATAATAATTCTTTGATTAAAACTACTGGCCTTTTCATTAGGCAAGAAAAATCTGTCGTTAAAATCTATTCACATAATTATATTATTATTATTTATTAACAATATAGGATAATAATTCGCTTGACTAAGTTCGAAGAGCAAAATGAGCAATCAGATACATCACAAATGAGCAAGTTTGCTCGACCCTAGGTGACTATTTTTTTTTAAACATGTCTTAAATTCATCAATCGTATAGATTTCTGTAATTTCAACTCAGTGGGTTTAAACTCCCAACAACGCAAAAAAAAAAAATTGTATGCATTGCACCAGGATCGAGAAATACGAGCAAATTTTCGTACATGTGATAATGTAATCTATATTATGGCATAACCTATCCTATACATACATATTACATGGTATCAAATAGTAGTGTTGAACTTGAAAAACTACTAAGCCGATTTTGATCGTATTTTTATTAAATTACTAGCTGACCCGGCAAACGTTGTTTTGCCTTATAAATTATAGATAGTAGCCGATTCTCAGACCTACTGAATGCGCATGTGGAGTTTGGTGGAGATCGGTGAAGCCGTTTCGGAGGAGTACGGTAACTAACATTGTGACATGGAAATTTTATATATAAGAAAAGTCCAAGCTGTTAGAAATTGGCTCAGAGAAATAAGCCAAAATCATTAACTCTTTGACAGCTGACATTGAAATAGCAAATCAAACTCAAAACCGAAAAATCGCAAAATCATTCGAGTGTGTTGTCAGCATTTAACGGGTTGATTTTGTTAGTATATAAAAATATATAATTGTAAGTAATAATAACATATTTTTCCTAAATGTAGCACTAATTGAGCGTCCATCTAAATTCTAAAGTCAAAAAACATTATAAAATTCATAACATTTTGATATTTGGTTTAAAATCTAAAACAATAATTAACAACAGCACCTATTATCACGGCTTTTCGTTGTTTAAATTGAGATATTTGGATATGTATAATTTATAAATTAATTATAAAAATAAATATTTTTAAATTATGCAAATATATTAAATCAAATAAAGTAAGTTTAACTTAACAAAAGACAGTTGATTCTTAAATAAATATAATATCTGTTTTTATAAAATGTATACATAAATAAAACAACTTTATAAGTAATAAAAACAATGTTTCCAATACATGATGCTAAGGTTCTTTTTTGTTGTAACCTACAACGAATTACAATCCCCTTTTCATAAACATCGACTTTATTCTTAGACTGCTGAAGTTTTACGCGTGAACCCAAAATCGCAAATTGCAGAATCGAAATCGCAAACCCACATTTTTCAGCAGTCAAAGTGTTAAGTGTCTTGTGCCACTCGCACATGTGCATCAAACACATAATTTCAAAAAAATGCGCGAAAAGAACCCAAAAATGTTACTTATGAAAAGTTTATGATTATGAGTAGTGAGATGATATAAAAATAACAATTTACAGTGATGTCAACTGAATATAGTTTTGTAAAAATAATAACAAATTTTATACAATTAGTATAACAAATATTTTTCTATACAGGTTTTTACCTTAAAAAGATAAATAATGAGATGGTACCTACTACCTACATATATTTTATAATAAAAAAGCAAATATTTTTCATATTATGCAGTAGCGATTATACTATAAGAATTTTATAATTTATACCATAATATGTTTTGTGAGATTTTAGTGCGTATAGTAGGGTTTAGTTGACCATGTATATAGGCCAGTCGGGGCACGCCGCGGGCGGTGGTATAGGTATCGGCGACCCACCATTCACAGAGACCACTTCTTGCATCTGTAATAAAAAAAAGAAGAGTTAGCTATAATTATTATTTAGAAATATTTATTGTCTGTCCAATCTTCCCTATTAAATCAAAGAAACACCTTTCCCGCCTATTCTTTAAGTCTTTTCCATTCACTTTGGTTGCCTGGAAGAGATCGCCCTTAGACGATAAGGCCGTCCATTGTGCCACCTTATTTTAGGATATTTTCTGTGTAAAATGTTATTCTTTTTCAATCAATCAACCAAGAGTTCACATATGTTTTTTTAGGGTTCCGTCCCACAAAAGGTATAAAAGCAACCCTTCAAAGATCACTTTCATGTCCGTCTGTGAGTTACAACTGATATTCTCAGGAAACGGTGGACTTAGCAAGTCGAAATTGATACCAGATACAGATCTATGGTCCCTATGTCTATGGTCCCTATTATTTTTAATGGAGTACCTGTCTTACATTTTTAAAATCGTTTGGTAAAGCTCACGTGATCTGATAAGTAGGCTGATTTAGAAATCAATTCACTGCCATCTTCTTGTATTCTAGGTATGTGAGTAGGTACTTAAGGGAAAAGGATACCTACTCGTTTTCGATACTTACATAGTCGAAAGTTTCCTCTCTTGTTCTCTCTAAAAAATTGTTTATGCCATAAAACCTAGCCTTAGGACCTAAAAATTCGAACACAAGGTGAGCCACACCACTACATGAATTGAAGAAGAAGAATAGAAAGAAAAAATTGAATATGAAGATAAAAACAAAACATTTGGGCGTGGTCAATTATTGGTCATGTCAGATAATAGTGCTATGGCAGAGGATAGTCTCCATTATCTTTTCCATACAAACGTAGTTTACATTTTCCTCCCTGGATATAGACATTAGAGCAAATATGTTTATGCCATAAAACTTATATCTGTCATGTGACTATGCATCTACCTTTTTATTTTTTTCATTTTATTATTTTTTCTGTTATACGTCCAGTATTACGGGGCTATGGAGCCCCGGACTTTTGGAAGGCGTGCGGGGAGCCGAAGCCAACACGTAGAGGCCCTTTTCAATAACAATTATACTCGCAAACAATGAAGTGGACACCAAGCCGGCGAGCCAAGGACAACCACCGGATCGGATAGAACTATTGAGAAATCTACGGATGAAAACAACATGGGCTATAGTGATGTGGTGGTAGTGGATTGGCTACTGGGGGAACTATGGTGATTATGGCGCCTGCCGTAACAATGTTGTTATTATTTTAATTAGAAAATAAAAAAAGGTAGATGCATTGTCATGACAGATATAGGTTTTATGGCATAAACATATTTGCTCTAATGTCTTTATCCAGGGAGGAAAATGTAAACTACGTTTGTATGGAGAAAGAGAATGGAGACTATCCTCTTAATTCAGGGAGGAAACAGTCGACCACGTATGTATGGAAAACGTGTACCTAGGTATCCTTCCCCTTAAAGCGATTCATTACTTTGTGGAGTCTGGTACCGCAATATGGGTAAATGAGTGTGCATGGCGGGATGGGTGACCGATAATTTGTGTGGCAAAAAAATCACTTTCTCGAGCTCCTCCGTGCTTTGGAAAGCACGTTAAGCAGTTGGTCCCGGTTATCTCTGATAGCAGTCGTTAGGTCAAGTTAGAGGCCTCAGGGCGACCTGACAACTCTAACACTAGGTGAGACACACCACTACACGAAAAGAAGTGTGCTTTGTAGCCCTAGGGTTTATTTCCACTCACCATTGCCTGCGGATATCCCGGGCTCAGGAGCTCCTAATACGGGTAGAAAGGTGCTGGCGAGGGTAGTGTACCACCCAATGGCGAGTACTTCTTTCGTAGACCTAGAGGTTATTACAAAACTAAGTTTAAGCAAAAACCAGTTTACGGAAGGCTTCCGGTAGACGAGAAGTGATGAAATGTGGTGTAGATTTAAGTATATATATTTTTTGTATCCGTAAGTGGTCCATGGTTTCCCTTAGACTTTGCTTTGTAATAAAGGGGCTAGAGTATATCTACTCTACACTTACGACCTGTGTGGCGAGCTGGGTGAACACTCGACTGCAATGCAGAAGGTTGTGGGTTCGATTCGGAACAATACCCGAACCGGAACAAATATTTATGCTTAAAAATCTCTATTGTATGCAAGTATTTACAAAAGCAAAATATATACAAGTATTATACCCGTTGTCTGGTCCCCATAACACAAGCATAATAGCTTACAATAGGGGCTAGATGGCGCTGTTAGATATTTTTTTACTTACCATAGGCTGAGGATGATGCGGTGGATGGTAGTAGTGTGCTGGCGACACCGGGGGAGTGGGGTACCCCCAATACGGGTACACGGGTAGTGGCGGGGGCAGTGTGGCCCCCATTGGCGGGTAGTAGTACGTTAGTGGACCTAGAGATCACGCGGGTTAGTTAGGCCAGCATTTATAATTAAGTGGTTGCACTTGGCTCTTATAGAAATATTTTTGCTTCTACGAAAATTGTTCGAATTCGTGCCGAGTAGGCGCCTTAAACTACTCGACAATACGGCCTTTAATATTTTCAACTTTTGTAGAAGCAGTTTTAATGAAAAATATTTCTAGACATAGCCTGTTTAAAGTCGTGGACAAACTGTCGCGAATAGTCGCGCGACAAACTAATATTTGGTCGGCGTTGTCGTACGACTAAACTCCAGTAGGTTTCTTCAATTAATATTATGTTTTTATTATTTCTAAAATATAATTAAACTGGCTTAAAAAGTTTAACGAACTATACTTAATTAAAATAATTTAACACACAAATGTAAATAATATGTCAAAGAGCAATTATGTTTTTTTTTCATTTTTTTTTACATTGGATACTTTTTTTTTAAAATTAAGAATACCTAATCGAAGAGTGATAAATTATAATTTCATGCAAAATACGGTTAGTCACAATACTGTAGATACACTTGGATTTTATATTTTATGATTTTATGACCGTTAAACCAAGGCCTGTATAATATGTAATTAATTACTTTGAGTTTTTATATATAATCTATGATTGTATTTTATAAGTATTGGAACCCATCCCAGGAGTACCGTTTTTAGCCAGTATGAAATATGATTTACCCCTAAAAATTGTGTGGATTATTGCTAAGTACTTAATGCTGTATAACTTTAGGTATATTAAAAACTCTGATCCGACATTCGAAAGGTCAAACGGAAGAAACCTCAGTCTTCTGGTGACAATAAGAACTGTAAACTCTCCGAAACTTTATACTTTTACAAACCAAAATATTATTAAAATCGGTTAAAATATTTAGGTTCAAACTAATCTGACCTTACTCCACGTTTACGTTCACGTCCACGTCCTTATGTTACGTCCACATAAGGAGGAAAATAGTTTTATTATGAATTAACATCGCCAAAAACCTAAACAATTATAGACCAATCGAGTTATCTCTGTCACATTTTCGCTGATATTAAAAAAAAACAGTGCCGAGAGTGAGACAAAAGCAAAACACTTGGCTAGTAATCAATGGACTAGTTTACCTATAAATAGGGGCATAATTTACATTAAGGTCTTTCGAATTTACATTTATGCCTTTTAAATTTATTTTTGTCTTTCGAATTTACGTTTATGTCTTTCGAATTTACATTATGTCCTTCGAATTTATCTTTGTCTTTTGAATTTACATTTATGTCTTTCGAATTTTTCTTTATCTTTCGAATTTACATTTATGTCTTTAAAATTACATTTAAGTCTTTAAAATTACATTTAAGTCTTTTGAATTTACATTAAAATCTTTCGAAATGTCGTACCATCAGTTCCACCGTAACAGATACAAGTAAAAGACGTACAAATGAATTAAAAACAATAATGAACACTCACCAGAGTTCGAACGCATACAGTCCACCAAAGCAGTGCATTTACACCATAGTCTGTTTGTTACACACGCTACACGTCGTCACCAAGCTGCAAACTTTACCGCACTTATGCTCGCCTTCGCCTGGTAGCCTTACTTAGCACCGACTAGCGACTGTTGCGATCTCAACTGTACTGTCTTATTTTAATTTTATTCAACAAGTCAAGTAATGTGTTAAAAATTAGTTGTAGGTAGTCCAGTGGAATAGTAAGTTTATTTTTAAATAACAGCTAATGTCTGTTTAAAGTCGAAGGTAAAATAGACTTAGTTAAATTTGAGTTATAAATTATACTCTGCTGCTCTGTTTCCTAATGGAAACGGTCGGTCATCGAGGAATTGATATTATTTGCCGTTGTCGATTTGGCTATAATATGGTGGACGTTCAAATAATAATTATTTTAAATTGTACCCTTTGTCATGTCTGTAGTCAATGGTTTTATTTGTTTTTGTATTGTAGGTAATCAAGCCAAGTTGAAAGATTAGGGAAATCTTAACCTGTGTCAAAGATGAAGTTGTATCCAGTCGGTTAATTTACTAGTTAAAATGGAAGTTCAAATTGTAGTCTAATTAATTGTAGTCTAAATTGTTGTTAAATATTTAAAAAGTTGAGATCGCAACTTAAATAAATGCCAATAATATAAAGATAAGTAGGTATAGATAGTTTTATAATGTGTCCCACAACAATGAGAGATAGTAGATTACTTACCTACTACGATTGTTAACCGCTGTGTCAAACATACTAGTATCAGTTTAAGGGGTGCCCTGACCCACTGTTTATTATTAAAGCACAAATATATTTTGTTGTTTCTACGACACACAAGCCCTAGACTCTCTCACCTTCCATGCAGTTCACAAGCAATGTCGGGGCTTCGACTAAATAGTTTAAGTAATTCAAGGCAAGTAAATTTTAAGTTTTACACAATCCCCCTTAGAAATATCATTAAAAAAATGCATCAAAAAAATCTTCCAAGACGCTGTTTGTACTCGTGGACTCGTGCCCCTCGTTTGTCGGGGGTAACAATTACGCCACACGGGAACCCACGTGACACGGTGAATTAATGATTTTGCATCTCCCCTGTTACCCCCTTACTACAAAATTAATTTAAACCATGGCTAAACTGACCAAGCTAAGCTTAAACCATGATTTATTGGCTTGTTAAAACCATTACCGGAGTTTCCGGTAGAAAAAATATGTAAGTACCTACCTTAAAATGTGGTAAGTAGGTACATAGACAAGTTTAACTGAACCACAATTTAAACTATTTCTGGTCTACCGGAAGACCTTTGTAACCTGACCCGAGCATAGATTAGATCAGGTTTAGGTAAAATTTAAAAATATTACATACTTATCTTAAGTTTTGTGTAAGTCAAATGGGGTAACTGGGAAATGTAGACTATATGTAGGTAGTGTGAATGAGCACGTGTTCATTAGTTTGTTTGCTTGAATTACTTAAAATGTTAAATGCCCCTCTATTAATCAATGACGAAGCCAAGAAGTGCTGTAAAGAAACCTAGATAATCTCCCATGAAATCTTGTATAAAATATAAGTACATCCCACTTTGATATGTTTTTGTAACTGGTCGAGAAAACTTGACAAAATGTCAAGCTATCTCGTTGCCATGTCGCGCCCTCTAGGCGAGTA
Organism: Idaea biselata; assembly: GCA_958496205.1. Lineage (NCBI taxonomy): Eukaryota > Metazoa > Arthropoda > Insecta > Lepidoptera > Geometridae > Idaea > Idaea biselata. Next base: position 29,491,808 of record OY292395.1, on the reverse strand, counting down.
AAGTTTAAGTCCACAATCGTAAACGCGTTCACATCTATATTGTGAACGGTCTACAAAAGTATAATAGTTAGTATGAAGACGCCACAGTTTCGATGGTAACAGAAAATTGACGCAAGTATGATACTTTACAGTGAACTTAGAGTGAACGCGTTTACGCCGTGATTACTTACAGAACTGTGTCTACAAAGGGCAAATAACTTGTATTTTTTTTCAGTGAAGTCAACTGGGGTAACTGTAGTTGTCATAAAAATAACAACAGTACTCAAACCCCGTTTTTTAGTGCGGTTGTAGATAAATTAAAAATTTGTAAGTCAAAGATGCCAAAGTAGCGATTTTAAAGTTTATTTGCCAAATGTAAGCACAGAGTTATAAAGCTATTAGGAGGCGGGGAGGAGTAGTTGTGCTAGGTATCCAATAACTTGTGAAGGAGTTATTCTACATGAGTGGATGTATGTGTGGTTACTACATATACCTACTTATTATGTCTCACGCGGCTATCAAACCTAATAGTGAAACCTTGGTCTAAAATTGCAATTTAAAATTCGCTCATTCTTAATTTTGTAAAAACACTTTCGCCAGCCAGATGCTTGAAAAGTTCGAGTCAACACGTCAAGTTCTTACGATTTTATTGTAACATTTAGTCGTTGACTTAAAAAAGTACAACTTAGCGATTATACAAGAAACCGTACCACCACCAACAATCAAACAAAAATCTAACGGTTTTTTTGGCTTAAATACAAATACCATTAGAAATTCAACATTAAATAGCAGATTGCATCCGGTGTGTCTACAAGTAAGTACCTATATAGTCAATCTATTTTATTTTCTGGCAAAGCACGCCCGCCTGCGTAACGCCAAACGTTTTCACCAACTAAGGAACCAATCACCCAGAAAACATAGTTAGTAAACACATACGCGCTTATTCATAGCGCTTGAAAAACCTTTGATAGCTATTAAATAATAAGTTTTGCATTAATCAGCTTGAAGTTAGACATACTGAATTTCTTGTAAGGGTTCCTTTTGAAATACGAAGCCCCAAACCACTGCTGATCATTGATATTTGTCAAATCTTGTAACTGACAAAACTTATTTTAGCTATCGCAAGTTTAACAAGGCGCTCCACGAGCGTATTCACGTAGAAAGCTAGTTCCGATTTTGATATGAATAAGAGGAATAGACAGTATCGAAAATGTAAGCGTGTTAGATCCTTCACAAGGAGATACTATAGCACAACCACGAACCATTCAAACTCTGATTACTACACGAGTCTTTATTCACCGTGTAAATGTAAACTAAACTATACTTATAATCAAAAAATCATGGTTATAAACATAAACAGCTCGATTTAAATAAAAAATAAACGGTTAATATTTAAAAAAAAACAGTGCAGCGAGTAATAGTGTCTTAAAACCTCGCTGAGTAGAAAAACGATCTATTTTGTTGTGACCCCGAAGTAATATCATTAATTTACCTCACACCACGATCCCCCAGTCACTTGAAACGTGGTATTTCCATAATAATTACAATTAATAATTTAAACTTTTGTTATCCAAAATAAAAATGAATCAAAAATTTAATTTGTTATAATCTCTATGTATATCCCACCCGCGGATAAAAAACTTAATGCTTCGTGAAGTTTAACAACACCTATTTTTTGCAAGAAGGCATTTACCCCAATCGACTCATAACGGCCTGTCAAAAATTAAGGTCCAAACCACTTCCCAATAAACACACGAAATTTTTTCCACATTTAACCTTACCTTACAGCAGAAATTGTAACCCTTTACCAAAAAACTCAATAGATTCCTTCAGTCTAAGCCATTGCTTCCCATTTATTTCACCAACTAAGCTGTGTAAACTACACGGTCATTTTTTAGCCCAATAATCAAATCGTAGCGCCGCCGGCCAGCTAACAAAACCACAGATGCATGCAAATATTATTGAAATACCCGTTTATGAAGGTTTTCCGTAAAAAAAAGACATTGAATAGGCTTCGAGAAAGAGAAAAAGCTTTGAGAGAGAGTTTTAGAAGTGTAATGACTGGAGGAATACCGCTTACCAGTTGCTAAAATACGTAAGTTCTAATCATTGTTTCAAACACGGTCGTGATCGCCTTCGACTATGTTAGTTTCGACTGTTTTACACCGCCCGTGGTCTCCACGAGTTCACCCAAAACGCGATCACGAGTCGTGTTTGGAATAATGTTTAGTAATAATCGCGAAATAATGAGTTTCGAGTAGTTACACCGACCTACTATTCAACAATTGAAAAAATCACAACTGTGCTTCAACTTTGTTTATTTTTTTTTCCAAAACAGTTTAATAATTGTTAGTATTTTTGCAAAACATCACTTACTCTAACCCCCTTATTTATAAACGAAGACTAGGTTATGTAAAGTTGGTCTCTGTCTATCAACTTTGAACCGTCCAATAACAGACAAACGATACTCAGTTTATGCGGCTGTTAATCATCGTTTATAAGTAAGGAGAAGCTTAAGTGAAATTTTGCAGAATTACCAACGATTGTTGAATTGAGAAAATTTTAACAATTCTGTGGCATGATTGCGATATTTTAATTGCAGAAGACAGGCCCAAATGTACCGCGGCAAAAGTATATTTTGTTTTATAATTTCAGACTATGATCTGACGTTTTCGTTCTTTGCATTCGACGTTTTTTCGTCAGAAAGATATGTCAAATCATAGTCTACAATTAAAAAACAAAGTATAGTTTGTCACGGTGCAAATTGCGTAAGTTTTTCATTAGATTTAAACCTTTTACATTTTGAGACGTACAATTTTTACCTTATAATATGGTGCTCTGTGGAAAATGCCCAAAAATAACCCAGATACATTTTAAAAAATAGTAACATTTTCCCGGGTCTTAATCGCGTATTATTATTTTTTCTTACCTCGACATTTCAACCATGTTACAATGGTCTTAGCCACGAGGGGACCCGAGAAAATGTAACTATGTTAACAAATCGTGTGAATTTAAAAAGTTTAAAGTAAAAAAAATGTTCAGACAACACGACACGAGTGCTTTTTTTTAACCTGAGACTATAATTTTCGAAGTCATGTCATTAAACCATTATATTTTTCAATGCTTTTGCCCGAATTTGAAATTGTTGGTTCCTGTCTCCGTATTATCTATTTAGTTGCTAACTGAATTTGATAGGCACTTTGCTGTACATTGCTGTTTTGACGTAACGTGGTAATAACGGGTGTACTTTTCACCATTATCTCCTCAGAGCAGTGAGGTATTAAAAAGTGTCTATAAAACTGAGTCATCAAATAGATATATAATACGACTGTTGAAATAAATCCACCGTTACGCGGTGACGTGTTAAAAGCTGCCTATATGTTTTTTTGGTAGCGCATTTTGCTTAAAAAAATATCATGCGGACCACGTCTGAAATAGCAACCATATTAAAAAAAATAGGACAATAAACACACCGAGACCCGAAAATACTTTGAACATGCACATTTTCCAAACAAAACCCCATAATATAGGATACACCATTGTTTTGGATGCACACTGAAGCAAAACGAACAAAGCTATAGTTAATTTAATCAACTTCAGTGTGAAACCAACATTATACATTATTTTACCATTAAATGAACACAAAATAAATACAATTAAGACTCTTGGAGACTAAGCACAAACTTTCGACCGAGGACATTACATTGCTGCTTTGCGGTGGTGGTAACTGACCACATTACGTTAAAACAGCAATGTATAGCTTGGTGCCTATGTATTTGAGTTATCCACTGAATAGGTAATACCGGTGCAGGACCAATTCGGACTTTGAAACCCAAAAAATTAATCGCTTGATAGAAAGTTCTGTCTGCGAAGTCTCTGACTCAATAAAGAGTGACGGGGCAAAGTTAATCTAGCTTATTATATAGGAATACCAACATCTAGTACAGTTATAATCTAGACTAGACAGTACAAAGATCACCCACAACACCGTGTATGTAACAGAAGCCCCATTTACCTATTTTGTGAAATATCGAGACGGCGACACCATACAACAATTAAGAGTTTTTTATTTGTCACCTTTTCACCCAATTTAAAGAATATACTTCTGAAAAAAATTGTGGCTGTATATTAATTTTATTACCAGAATGTGCCAAGTTATTAAAAAGTTTGTTTTGCACCGGACATACCTGTTATTTGTTATTGAATTATGTGGTTTCGACCTGTTTACAAATAGCCAGAACTAGCTAGTTTTTTTTTAATATATACAGCCAGATTTATGCCAGAAATATATTTTTTAATAAATTTAATTTTAAATTAATATTAAATAAACAAAGACTACACTATGTGGTGTGAGGTCAACAAAGATGAATCGTTAATATAATTGTGAAAATGCTGTTGTTACGTGATATTTTTTGGGTTTTTTATTCAAGGGTCGGGAAAGGATGGTTAGGATATGTTGCCAGTCGAAAAAATAGAAAAAATGCTGCCAATCGAAATATTGAAATCATCGAGAGAGAAAAATCATTAAGAAATATTGCCTCTATTAGAATAGTTGCCAATCGAAAAAAAAAACTAACTATAAAATAACCTAACTAATTCATGTAAGTGCAAATAATGCAAACAAAACAACACTAAACATAGTAAAATAATTGCAAAAGTGCATTGTACTCAACAAACTTAAGTCATTTAAGAATGTGAACGCATTACAGACTATCAAAAAGTGTAGCTTGTAGCTCTCGTTCAGTACAATTTAAGTACTGTTTCAGACTTAAAATCAACTTTGACATTGAGAAATGTCTTTCCAAAATACAATGTTCTTGGTGTGATTTAAACCGACAAGCCTCGGATTTCTTTTTACAGGCAACCACAGAAAAGTACCTATTCATAGAAACGTCTTGATGAAACAAAATGGTAAACAAAAATTGGTTATTAAAATTTAACAGCTGCCTGTCGCTTTCACTTAAAACAAAACAAGTAGGTAATTAATAGCATCTACATCTGGCTCTTGCTTCAAACTCAAGGTAATTTGCCCTCACTTTTTGTAGCCATAAAAATCAAAGGAGGCGCATCTAAAACTTGTTCTATATGACACATCGCTGTAATTAACTTGCTATGTATGTAATTATCTTTGTTCCAGCGACTGATATGCGCGCGGTTTTTTTTTGTCTGCGAAAACATTGTTTTAACATGACGTCATGAGCGGTATCGCCCGCCGCCCGCCCGCCGCGCTCACTTTTAACGAAATTTACGACCAGTTAAAACGTTTGTTTACAAAAACAATTGCTGTTTTTAATAGGTAAAACATCAGGTAAGGGGGCGTCCATAAATTACGTGAGGTGTTTTTTGCAATTTTCTGTCCCTCCCTCCCCCCTTGGTGAGATGTCGTAAGATTTTATTCAACCCCCTCCCCCATCCTCCAATCTCACGTGAGATTTTTCAAAATGTGGGTTTCTTACGTAAACGCGTTGGATTGTTATTGTAAAAAAAAAAATTGCATCGTGTAAACTGTAGAGTGTGTTCAGTTACTGGAGCAGTAAAATACAGCTCCGGTAGCAGAGTTTTTTTTTCAGTGTGTACAATCTGGATTAAATGGACCAAAATAGTATAATTTTATTTTTGTTTCAATCAGAAAAAAAATTGCATGATATTTGCCGAGACCCTCCCTCTCACCAACGTAAGATTAGATGAGATTTGACTCAACCCCCTCCCCCCCTTAAACATCTCACGTCATTTATGGACGCCCCCTAGCCCATTTCAAGTGCTATTGTAACACAATTTGGCTTTTTCAATCGGGTACCTATCAATTCTAACTATGTAGGTGCGGGTGGATCGCTAGTGTATCTAGTTACGGTTTAGGTTCAAATCTCACCAAGAATTTGAATTTCTAAAAAAAAAAAACAACTCTAAAACTACCAAAGTGTGGTTCAAACACTTTAAAAATATAACCTTAAAATCAACTTGATTAAAAATGGAGAAATATCATTCTTAACTTGGAATGTGTACGATATAAAATCACAACGATTAATGATTGGAACCTAAGTATAAACAACCTCTGATACTTAATTAGAATAATTGAGAGTTTAACAACTTTATACTTAATATAAATTCAACAAGAAGACTGTATGCAGTATACTATGTGGCCGTGGCCCAAAAGAATGTACTATGTGGCCCAAAAGAATGTACTATGTGGCCCAAAAGAATGTACTATGTGGCCCAAGACAATTAAACGTCATTTTTTTTTAAATTAATTTTAATTTGAGAAAAGTTCATACATGATAGATAACACATTTGAGCTTACTCTTAACTCCCTACATAATATGATCGAATCTAGGAGTGACCCGCGGGTTAGTTGCATCTAGACGTAAAATAACCAGTCGTTACCTCTGGAGCCTTACAAAAAATAAAAGGGGGTGTACGTTTAGGTGCTAAGCAAGTCTACTTCATCTATATCTATAAAATTCTTTGTCCTGCCTGACTGATCATCGCACACCTTCAACCGCTAATATTGAGAGCTAATATTTAGGTAGTGTGTTCTTTATGATGTAGCTATCCGATAAGAAAGAGTTTTTGAAAATTCACACAGAATTGGATAATCAACGAAGCGTTGTCGTTTATTTTTGCTTTGCTAAGAATACGCATACAGTCCAAAATATATAGACATTAAACTAAATAATTCCTTACATAGATAGATGTTAATTTAAGTATAGATTTATAAAAAGCTGTCTTTTCACGCCTAAACTAAACTAATACGTAAATAAAAACTTTAAAAACGATTATAAAGAGTTTTCAAGATAAATTCATAAGTAAAATATCAAATGTTTGTCAAAGTCACTTCTAGATTAGTGTTTGAGCGTATTTTGTCATTTCAAGACCCTGTTTCGGTTGTCGCTGGCGACTCTGTGCGACCAACTTATTTTAACAGTCGGAATTTTGTAAAACTAACTGCCAACTAAGACAATTGTTTGCCATTGAGTAGACTACAGCGCCACGATCGACTGAATTAATAACTTGGTCGAACAGTACTATACACATTTTTGGAGGTTAAATTTTTCATATAAAAGTAGTACCAAGATAATTTTTTTTATTTTATATAGGGCTATTTGGATTTATATAGAAATCTAGATTTTAATCCGTATAGGACCAAAATATCGTACCTTTCAAATTGAAATTGTAATTTTATTACAATTTCAATTAAACTCAGTCAGTAAAATTCCAAATAACCCCAGGAGGAAAAACCACAAAGATTTCTTTTATCTTGATACTACGTTCGAATGAAAAAAATCACTTCCAAAAACCTCAAGATGTTCTATCTACACTCCAGGGTAGTAAGGGTAAGTTGGGAACATAGAAAGTCCAGGAAAAGGATTACCCATAGCAGCCGCCGGAAGAGCCGCAGTCAAGGCAGTGCCGTAACCCGCAGGTAAGGCAGTAGGCAACGCGGTCGGCAGCGCATTCGTCGCGTAGGACAACATTGGTGACGTATTCGCGTAAGAAAATATAGGCGCAGACGCACCGTACGAGAATACGGGCATCGAAATTGGCGTCATTTGATTATGCAACTGAGGCATCGTATACGGACGCTTAGCAGACGTAGCTTCTGTAGGCGTGAAGGCCCGGTCGTAACTTCTCTTAGTAGGCAACATAGTTTGTAACTGGGGAAGGGAGTAAGTCGGGTTTGGGGGGCCGGGAGATCTGAGCATGTTTGAATAAGGCAGCATTGGCAACATGGGGGGTCTCAGGGAAGCCAGGAGGAGGTTCTCGTGTTGTCGGGCGAGGAGGTTCTGGTGGGCGATGTGTTGGGCCAGGAGGCGGGGCGCGGGCGCGGGGGGCGGGGGGGAGAGCAACGTACCGGGGGAGAGGACCTTCGGAGACGTGGCGGGGGTCACGCCGCCGGTCAGCACCATGCTCATGTCCTCGCCTGAACATTGGAACACCTGTGGGGGATAACGTTAGGGGTTAGGTGATGGAGTTACCTAAATAGTACACGACTCGAGGCAGGCTAGAACCTACCATCGTGTACCATTGATATAAATAAATCTGTGAACATCACGCAGCGAAAATCTTGGTCGTCTTCAGCGTCTGGGAAATTCGTAAAAATATACTCACCATATCTCGCTACTGCAAGCAGCATGAACAAAACAATTGATATTATTTAGTGGGTATTAAATAACAGTCTACAATACAACATTAAAAAATGCTACCTATGATGTATCAGCCTTACCTGTACTGTCTCAGAATCTTAGATCTTATCTCTCAGATCAGATCTCAGATTGCCAAGCTATATGATATTCCATAATATAGGTTGGCGATGCGTCGCCACGGTCTATATAACCACGCCAACAATCAGGCTTACTCTCGCCTATAGATGTTTCACATAAAAAAATAAATGACAAGTTCAAACTCAATATTCTATTTTAAGTGCTTAAGCCTGCACTGGGCTTTCTAAGGAATATTTTAAAGAAACAATACTTCTGCAAAAACACAACGCACGATAGACGCAGGGCTGGATTCGAACCCGCATCTTACTCAATCCGGGAGCACGACTTGACCAATTAGTCTACCGACGTCGGTGACTCATACGTTGTATTTTCGCAAGTATTGCTTCATCTATTACAACTTAGGCATGTTTTGCGGCACCCCGATGGCATTGAATTACACCAATGTTCGCATCCTAGCTTGTTAAATTAATTAACGCAGTTAAGTGTTTTGCAGAAGTTTCTTTAAAATATTTGTAAGTTAAGACCAACCTCAATATACCGCGGCTTCTTGCCAAAGGTCATGAACCGGTGGTGTTTCTGCTGCGCGCAGAGGAAGGCGCTGGCTTCGCTGTCCATCTGTATGAAGGCCTCGCCCGACGGGTGGCCCTGCGCGTTGTACACCATGTGGACGCCGGCTACCACGATGTTCTTGGAGAACTCGTCCAGGAATTGTAGGATGTTTTCCACCTAAGACGATAACAATGTTTTTGTTATGCAAGGCTGCAGAACCGTAAAAGTACCTATGCAAAATAACTTTGCTGCCGAGTGAATCACGCAATTTTGCACCTCATTCATTATAGCTGTAGCAAAACGCTGCAAAAAAAACCAATTCAATTCGACATTATGTACCGCTTGCACTAACTCTGCAGTTGTTAAATTAATATCTTCGTCGCTGTTGGACTCGCTCATATTTAATGAAATTACAATTTTCAAATAAATATTATATAAGGTGAATTGAATAAAGAGAAGAATATTTTTCAATGATTGTTTTTTGTTTTTCATTATGTCTAGTGCTGCCACGAGTCCATTTGGGGCTACGAAATAGTGAGTACGAGCGGGTGGGTGAAATACGAGCTGCAGCCGAAGTTTCCTATTAACTAACCATGCTATTATAAAAAGAGTTTTAGGTGCCAGCCCTGGTTTAAACCTCATTTTATAATAGCAAGGTAAAAGGTTTAAAAATGCTGATATTTACCTGTGCCTCAAAAGGCAGTCCCCTCAGCCTGACGCAGTCTTTAGCCGTCCCCGAGGTGATCACATGTTGTGGAACCAGCGCGCACGTCGGCAACAAGCTCTCGGTCGGCACCGCCGCCGGCGTACTGCTCTGGCTCGCGCGGCTTTCCAACGAACGGTTTAGCACCTGGAACATAAGCGTTTATTACTTTAGAATAAAAACCTACTTCAAAAAAACGCATAAAATAACCTCGCCTACATACAGTGCCACCGACTTATCTGTTATGTAATCTGAAGTCGAGCAGCCAAACTACAATCCCAACCCACCCAGTAAAACTGGGTGGGTTGGGTGGGATAACAGTTAGTTGGTCTACTGGTGGAATTAAAAAACTGAGCACTTTACTGCACTCTCGAGGTGCAATCCTGTTCATCACTCCAAAGATCCTCATCCGTTCTTCCTCAAAATGTTATGGGACCAACTGTGATATATCTCCTTTCAAACAAAACAATAATTATCCGAATCGGTACAGGCATCTTCGAGTAATCGGAGAACATACATAAAAAACCTCCACCTTTTTTGGAAGTCGATTAATATAAATAAAGAAGTCGCTTACGGTGGTACGGCCACGTTCTACGGCTACGTGGCGAACAAATGTCTTGCTATGGCGCCTCCGCCCGGCCGCGGCAGATTGGGAAGACCCAAGAAGTGCTGGCTTGACGTCTTAGGGCTGATATGCGTGCATATAACGTCACTGCACTTAGGTAAGCGGACCCCGGGCTCCCGAGAGCTCCCCGTAAACACATAGGGACATATGATACATAGAAAACACCCAGACCAGAAACAAATACCTATTTATTTTTAAGCATAAATACTTTGCACCCGGCAGGAATCGAACCCTTGCACCGACACGCCACAGAGGCCGTCGTTTGACTGCCTCTGTGGGGTAATCCGGAATTCGAATTCCGGATCCTTGCATCCGGAAAAAAAAACAAATTAAAACGTACCTGTTGAACTTCAGCATGTGTCGACTTGAAGAGCTCAATATACCGCGCTCCGATCAGCTTCCGATGTCTGGACAGCGCTTTATCCCCGTCCTCGTCTTTAGCGAACAGTACGAACGCGTCCCCGGTCGCGCGACCGTCGGCGCGACGTACGAACAGAACGCCTTCAGTCTCGTCTAACACGTGGACTGGGTCGTCCCCCGTTGAGAAGAAGTCCAGCTAGATTGGTAGGACAAACGCTTGTGTTAAATTAAATCGTATAACGATTGATACTTAGATACTAATGGTAATCCGACAAATGGTAATGTAAATCCGGATGTCCGACCATGAAGGGGATTGTTCTAGATGTCTAGGCGAACCACATTTGAAAATTCGAACTTTTTTAAATAAAATTTTGAGGTTATGATTGCTTAAAGTGGACAGAAGGTTTCACACTGAATTTTGTGCCTATTTGATCTGCGATCTCCATGGTACTAATAGTTCCGGAGACGGTTACCATCACTTTCAAAAGAAAACGCGCGACAACAGCGCAACATGGCGCAAATCAAATCGACACAAAGATCTAATGTCATTTTGTATGGTCTTATAGCAATTCCAGCGTACTTGTGTAGTTACATTTCAGTGCTTAAAGACCATCAATTATTAGAATAGTGCATAGGCCAGACTAAATAACAAGATTTTAAAGTTGTACGCCAAGTTGAACTCCAAGAAACAGCTGTTTTCAAACAAACATAACCTCAAAATAAAATAAAAACTCGTATTTTTAAAACCTCCTGTCGGTAGCCTTTTTATTTATGTCACCTAAGAAACACGGGATAAGCTATGATTTTATAAATAAACTAGCTGACCCGGCAAACGTTGTTTTGCCTTATAAATTATAGATAGTAGCCGATTCTCAGACCTAGGTACTGAATACGCATATAAAACTTGGTAAAAATCGGTCGCGCCGTGTCGGAGGAGTACGGTAACTAACATTGTGACATGGACATTTTCTATATAAGATGTTGCATGACGTTACACACAGCGCAATCTAGCCCCAAACTAAGCATTAGGCTTGTACTAAGGGTACTATAGACAACGCATATACTACAAATTAGACTTTTTTTTTGTAAATACATAATAGAAAACACCCAGACCAGAAACAAATATTTATTTTTAAGTATAAATACTTGCACCCGGCGGGAATCGAACCCGCAACCTCCTGCATTGCAGTCGGGCCTTACCCCGATGCGCCACTGAGGTCGTCAAATAACTAAAACATAATCTTCTTATATAGAAAATGTCCATGTCACAATGTTAGTTACCGTACTCCTCCGAAACGGCTTCACCGATCTCCACCAAACTGCACATGCGCATTCAGTAGATCTGAGAATCGGCTACTATCTATAATTTATAGGGAGAAACAACGTTTGCCGGGTCAGCTAGTATATCATAAATACTCACAACTTGTTGAGCAGTGGCATCGTAAGGCAGGCCTCGCATCCTCACAATGACCTTGGCCCCCCTCGAGAGGAAAGCGGCCGCTTCACACGTCGCCCCGCCGGCCACTGATAGGAAATCTTCTCCATTGGCGCGGTACACCTGGAAACCAAACACAGAAGGCTTAGAAACGAAGTTCACGGTATAGCTGTGGTCTTCCTATGATTGTATATAGCAATGCAGTTTTAAGAGCCAAGTGCAAGGGTTACGTACCATTATCACAATTGGGTACGGAACCCTAATATGAACACTGGGCCAACCAACCCTACTAAACGATACCGCGATGTATTTTTATCACTATCGCCATCTAGTGATGGAGTGATAGACTGGCGCCCCAGTAATAAAATAAATTTAACTTTTGCGTTGCGTTCGTTCACGGATTGGTTGGTCCAGTGCTCATTTTAACCCTAAAAATTGTGATAATGGTACGGAACCGTTCGTGCGCGAGTCCGACACGCACTTGACTTGTTTTATTTTTTTATGAACTAGTTTAAGAACTGGTGGTATAATGGTTAACTCACCTCAATGTACCGCTGCCCGATGTGGTGTTTGTGCCGCTTGAGGGCCATGTCCCTATGTTCCTGAGACATGAACCTGACCAGCGCTTCGCCGTTGCGTCTACCTTGAGGCGAAAGGCAAAGTGCTACGCCACCCCTGAGGACAAAAGGCATTGAAATCAGATTTGTCCTGAGGCATAAGTTCTTGGGCACAACTATAACAATATACAATATTTTTCACCTCACAACCTCGGAAAGGATCGTTTTGCACGCTGATTTCTGCGTGCAAAATCGCATTTTGCGCCCTAGCGTGGAAAGAGATTTTAAAATTCGAATCTGTCTTCTCGATACTTCTTTTTTTTATTATAGTTTTGGCGTCGTACATCTTGTACATCTTGCCAGTATCAAGTATTTTGCATGAAATTAGCCCGATCGGGCCTATAGTTTCAAGTTATGGTAAAGCGGTGGCAACTTTACTTTAAATAACCTTCAAGGACCTTCGGCGCGAACGACGAAAAGTCCATGTTTAACACTCAATTTTGTTTTCACTACACTTGTGCACATTCACGGAACTAAATTGAATAAGATTCCACCAAAATTACACAATTTAACCGAGTTTACAACATAGTTTTAACGAAAATAAAATTGGAGCACGACATGTTGTCTCCGCTATCCCGCCGAAAGTCCTCGATACTTTTATATAGAGCAAGTCCTTTGAAAATGCGCTAACCGGAACCTCATTCTTTTTTTTTTTGTTAATGGCATCGAACCACGAAGTATTGTTGCACATTGCCAATGTAGTATTTATTGTTTATTATCATTAGTATCAAGCAGGTTTTTTCAAGAATTATTCAATTTAGAGATTGTTTGCTTATTTTTATTATTTACGGTACAATAAGCGGTATATAATGCCGAATTGAGTTTTCTACCGAAAAAATGCACCTAGCGTTTTCCTCGCTGTAGTGAGGTGAAAAATTGTGTGTTTCACTCGGCAGCAAAGTTTTTTGCATCTCGTACCTTTGAAACCTTTGCGACGCTCAGCATTCTATATTTGAACCACTTGCTTGCGCTCGTGGTTCAATCCTAGAATGCTTCGCTAGCTCAGGTTTCAATACAAGTACTCGCTGCAAAAACCAACTTTGCAGCCTTGCATAACAAATAACTATTGTCTATGGTTCTTGATGGCAAGGCGCGGAACCGGTTAAAAATAGAGGTTAATACCGGTTTGTTTCGGTTTTAATCCGAACTATCTTAATAAAGCGAACGTTTTAAGAACATTATTTTAACCGGTTTAATAAAAATTTATTAATGCAGAATGTAGATGTCTATGTTTGCGTCGGACGGAATAAACCGGTTTTTATTGTTCTAAACCGATTAATGTGACAAGAATATTCCCGAAAACCCGGTTTAAAAATAACGGTTTCGGGGTCGAAACCCAAATGAAAAGGTTTTCCGTAAAGTACATGATAACGGTTTGATAATTTAACCGGTATCTGAGAGCCCTGCTTGGGCTTATTTCGAAAAAGCCCTAAATACCTACAAATCTATTGTTCTCTAAACTTTTGACTTTCATTCAAATATTCCTAACCGGCCCAGGAAATATTTAGTTATAAAAATTAAATGTAGAAATAGTTTCATACATCGTTTCCAATTTGTCCCACGGTAGTTCTAGTACTGTTAGCAAGACAAGTATTCTATAAAGTAAATGATTGACTTGTTTTTAGGGTTTTTTTTATTATCGTATGTAGAAGGTATTACGAAGGTGAAAAGAGTTTAAAGTTTAATTAAATAATGAGAAATAAATATTGTATGAACTTTGGACATAGGTACCTATTTTTAACTAGGTATACGTAGTAAGTATTATTATGAAAATTACATTAATATAATGTGCCATCAATACTACGAAACTCATATTGAAGGGACTTAGATCTTACACAAAAAATAATAAAAATCAGTAATCAATCAGCTTTTATTAGTTAGGATTTTGACTGGACTTATTGATAAATAATAAATAATATTTAATAAATAATAATACCTAATACCTAAATATAAGCTAACAAACTTCGTAGTATCAAGTATAGGTAACACTTATTACATAATTTACAAGAGTTTCAAATCAATAAATTTCACAATATTTGCATTTGAAAAAGGCAAAAGTAAACAAACAAAATGATAACAGAGCCATTTTACGTAAATATGCTTGAATTAACGTGGCAACATATGATAAAATGAATTATTCATTAACAAACAAATTTTCAAGCAGATTTTAGCAGAACTTACAGTAACACTAAATGCAACTAATTATTATAAAATGTGAAATCAATAATATAGAAAAGGAAACATTACCTACAATAACATTATTTGTAAATAGTAAACAATTTGCAACACCTAATTAATTCGAATTAACAAAATATAAAAAATAAAACAAGATAATCTATAAATAAAATTACTTAGTAGGTACATCAGTTTGATCACACAATTTTAGAAAGTATTTCGATGATAATAAAAATAGTTAAAAATTATACATATTTGTAAAGAAATTTAAACAATGTAGATAGACAGTATTGCAAAAGTGTGCAATAGTTACATATTTTTAAACGTTAATTTGTAAATGGATAATTTTACCTTGTCTCAAATTAACTCGTCTTGATTCTTGTTTCACTGAATTGAGAAATTGTTAATAATAGGAATACTTAAATTTTTCTTACTGTCTGTACCTACTTCGAAATTTGCGGGCCGATTAGGAAAAAAAAGTAGGTATCACGGGTAGGTATAAGTACATATTTTTGGGCCGATTTGGAAAAAAATTTGGGCTAAATTGGAATAAGCCCCTGCTTGGTGGGGGTATTTCAAAGTCGCACTAAAGCCTACAATAAATAAATAGAATACACATACTGGAAAACGGGGGCGTATAGGATGCATAAATATTTGTAATTGTATTACAAATATTAATATTAATAAATAATCTATCTATCTTCTTCTTCTTCTTCTTCTTATATATAAAAATGAAACGTTTTCCGTTGTCACGACATCACGCGTGAACGGCTGGACCGATTTCGATAATTCTTTTTTTGTTGTGTTTGCTATTGTCAGGAGAAGGTTCTTATGAAAGAAAAAATGCTAAACCGATTTTGATGAATTTTATTTTTTTATACTAAACGACAGGACAACGTATGTCGGGTCAGCTAGTTACAAATATTTATGCATCCTTGAATAAGTTCGCTCTCGGTCCACGCGCCTGGTTTCTTTGTCCTTCCTTTTAGTATGCAACTAAGAACTTACTTGGCAACATTGAGTCCTCTAAAAAATTTGGCAATATCCTGATCTGACGATTGCCAGGGCAGCCCTCTCGCTCGAACTATGCAGTTGCCGTCTATCTCATCGTCTTTTGAGCTGAAACAAACAAAATAAACCCAATCAATCTTCTATTTAAAAAACACTCGGGATCAGGTGCGGGCGTAATCGTGGCAGTGGGTGTTAAATCTTTTAAATCGCAAAATTGTATGAATAGAAATAAAGTGCCAATTAATATCGAACACACCGCTGTGCACCGCACACCGCATAAGCACCTTAGGGGGAAAGTCTAGCTACTCTTTTATCAATACAAAATTATACAAACGTAGTGGACTGGAGTCCTAACTGGATAATGAATGACATTAGAGAATAATTATTTGTTATGCAAGGCTGCAAAGTTGGTTTTTGCAGCGAGTACTTGTATTGAAACCTGAGCTAGCGAAGCACTCTAGGATTGAACCACGAGCACAAGCGAGTGGTTCAAATATAGAATGCTGAGCGTTGCGAAGGTTTCAAAGGTACGAGATGTAAAAAACTTTGCTGCCGAGTGAAACACACAATTTTTCACCTCACTACAGCGAGGAAAACGCTAGGTGCATTTTTCCGGTAGAAAACTTAATTCGGAATTATGTACCGCTTGCACTAACTATGCAGTTATTAAATTAATATCTCCGTCGCTGCTTGACTCTCTCATATTTAATGAAATTACGATTTTAAAAACAAAGTATGAAAGGTGAATTACTTGAGAAGATTTTTTTATTTCGTCCAGTGCTGCCATCTGTGGCTGGCCAGTGCAATTTTAAAAAAAATGTGCCTATATATTTTACCTCTCCCCTCAATCTATACTATTTTTTTTTTGGTAAAGTAGGTTATATTTTTGTACGCTATAGGTACTTCGTGGTTCGATGCCATGAACAAAAAAAAAGAAACGAGGTTCCGGTTGGCGCATTTTCAAAGGACTTGCTTTAGAGATGAGCATGGTCAAGACAGATTCGAATTTTAAAATCACTTTCCACGCTAGCGCGCAAAATGCGATTTTCCACGCAGAAATCTGCGTGCAAAACAGAATTTTACGAGGTTGTGAGGTGAAAAATATGTTTATGCTATAAATACGACATCAGCCATGACCATTATTGATTATGCCCCTCCGTTTTGTTTTTTTTTAATATCCTAGTTTTTCTAAATTATAATTAGAAAGTGAAAACAAAACGTAGGGGCATGGTCATGGGAGATGTAGGTTTTATGGCATAAACATACTTGCTCTAATGTAGATATTTTGTCCAGGGAGGAAACAGTCGACTATGTTTATGTGTAGAAACAGCAGCTTAGTAATCGTTTATAAGTAATGGGGTTAATACTTGTCAGTAAGTACTCTTGCGAGGTTGCGATAAGTTACTGCCCCATTCATTTTGTTTCATTATGTTGTTGTGGTTTGTAGAAAATTACATTCACATATGTCAGCCTCTATACAACCGTACGTCACGTGGTCTGCAGGCATTATCTTTATATCGTGGCCTAAGACCTAGGTTCAATGTCAAAATATCAACGTCGATACGCTTTTTATCAATGGAAATTGGATTTTCTTCCGCATACCTACTAGGTTACTATTAGTACTAGGTACATACAGTGATGTGAGCAGGGCTCGGATACCGGTTAAATTTCCGAACCGTTATGTATGTACTTGGCGGAAAACCTTTTCATTTCTGTTTCGATCCTAAAACCTTATTTTCTTAAAACTTAATATCAATGCTGATCCATTGGCCACAGAAGTAGCCCTTAGGCCCCTGATTACGTAACTCTGTTGCTAACAAATTTCGATTGAAACAATTAAAATTGTTAATGTCTGCGTTTATGGATACACAGTTTCATAGTTACAGTCGCTAGTTTTAATTGCAAGGGAAATTGTTAGCGACTGAATGACGTGAAAAAAATTAATAATAAATTAAATTAATTTATTTCAGATTACTTTGATCCATAACATGTACATAGGTACATGCAAATAAAAATCAATAAAATTAAAACTTAAAAATGCCAACAATATCTACTACTGAAAATTACTAAATATAGGAAAAATGAAAGCTACAAAGTTACAAAATAAGGCATCTGGTCACCTATAGCAGATAGCAGACTACATAATATTCTAAAGATGTCAAAATACATTGTGAACGGTCACACGCACGATGAATCCTGCGCTGTATGCACTGTGAACCAAAACACGATGACACAATACTGTGTTACGATGCACTGTGGAACCTCCCTACCTACCTACTAGCAGTTGATATCTTACTCAGATGAGAAACAAACGGTTGTAAAGGTACTTCATAAAGATAACATTTTAAAATGGAAAACGAGGAGTGTGCTCTTATTATTAACTACTAGCTGCGCCCCGAGGTTTCACCCGCTTAAGTCCTGGTTCCGTGGGAATTTCGAGATCAAAATTAGCCTATGTTACTCCTTGATAATGTAGCTTTCTTTGGTGAAAGAATTTTTAAAATTGGTCCAGTAGTTTTAGAGTTTATTCATTACAAACATACGAAACGAAAATAAAATTTTCATACAAAATATTTTTCTTAACATTTAAGATTTTCTTTCTTTCGTAGGATTATAGCTGTATCTCATAGACCGTGATAGCCACAGTTGTTTTTTTCTTAACTTAGGGTATCCATCATCGTTCCTCCTATCTTCACAAACTTAGCACACTTATGCCAATAAGAATAAGGAAAAATAGTACTTAAAAGATTAGCAACGTAATTCAGTAGCATATTCTTACAATCAGCTGCAATCACTTTTACCGTTTCACGATAAAGAAATGGATAAGCCTACATACAAACATATCAGTATACCTATCAATTGATAGGTGTACCTATCTTTAGAAATATCTTAATTTGTAGTAGGTAAGTTGTTATTGTCAACGATTGCCGCAATGCAGATGGTTTCGAATTCGATTCCCGCAGGGCACAAGTAATAATTAAATAATAATAAATATTGCACGACATTCTAGCGCGCACACACACAGCGCGCAGCGCAATCTAGCCCCAAACTAAGCACTAGGCTTGTACTATGACACTAGACAACGGATATATCTAAATACTCCCTGTGGTACTAGCTAGGTACATATAAAACTTTTTTTTTTGTATATACATAATAATATGACATTTGAAAACACCCATACTTATTTATTTTTAACACAAATAACGGTTACAAATAAATATTTTTTTCTGGTCTGTCTCTCTATATTTATAGGATGTATGTACTTATTGAAAAAACAAAACTAAATCTAAGTATTATATCCATCACCGTAGCACAAGCTTAGTGAGTTTATAGGTACTCTTTGCATAGAAACTTGTTGAGATTTTAGGCTTATTTATTATGTTTGACCCAATAATTTAACGGCCCAGATAAAAAATAATGAATTCTGTCTGTATCTTATCAAAATTTACATAATAATATTAAAGTTAAGTGCAAATATTACGATCAATTGATTTAGTACGAAAAAAATCACGCACGAGTGTACGCAAACCTATGAACACCCGCACCGGCGCGGGCGCCGAGGCGCCAACTACTAGGTGAACTATATTTTTTCTCATCCCCACCAGTGTTGCCACTTTAGAGATTTTGTCACTAGATTTAGTCAATTTTCGGAGTTAGACAGTGATATTCTGAAAAAATCACTGCAAAACAAAATTATCCCCAAATCTAGTGAAATTTCAGATCAAAACTAGTGTAAAAGTTTTCTGCAAGGTGGCAACACTGATCCTCACGATGTTCCCGGTTGCATCCCCTTCGGGAGCCCGGAATCTGCTAAACCCCAAATACTTAGATTTTTATTTTGGGATCGGCGCAGAAGGTAAGCCATATTGACCATAGGTACCTTCCAATGACAATATCGGGACCAAAAGTAGCCTATGTTACTCCTCGATAATGTAGTTTTACATGAAAATATCAGGCCTATATTACTCCTCGATAATGTACCTAGCTTTCTATTGGTGAAAGATTTTTTGAAATCGGGCCAGTGGTTTCAGAGACTTCAGCTCTGCATACTAAGTATTTACTTTTAAGCATAACATAAAGCAAAAATCCTATATTTCTTATGAACTTCTTTTTCTAATAAAGTAAGATCTAAATAAAGTCTACCATAGCTCAAAGAAATAACCCTAGCATCCAAAAAAAAAGTTTTACGGGTGCAAAGTATAGTTTTTATTTTACTGAAAAAAATATATTAAGTGCAAAAAATGTATTATTTACGTTTTCTTCGACATAATATTCTACATAAACACCGCTCAGTTGTGTATTTATTATTTTTTTAGTCAGTCGACAAAAAATACTAATAAATGTCTTATAGGAAAAAAATGTTGGGAACCCCAGTGACACTGCCTCTATCTATACCTACCTACCTACATAGACTACAAAAAAGAAAGACCTAAACACACGTATTTTATAATGTCGATTAAGCAATGATTTGTGTAATATTATTTGTTGACAATTCTTTTGTCCGTTTGTTTGACATTGCGGTAATATGAGCTGGAACGGATTTTGCTGTTTTGCTGTGATTAGCGTTAATAATGTTACATGTTTTTTTTTTACATAGAAATAAAAGGTTAGTTCTTTTAACTTCCTACTATATGTATAGTGGTCTATACTTCGTAATCTATTGCAAAGTTTTTGCTTTGTTTTTGTTGTTTTTTTTTTGTTTGAAGCCTTACCTACCAACCCCATACCAATGCGGTGTTGATCTAGTAGTAGACACCCCGACTTTCATTCGGAGAGTCGTGGGTTCGAATCTAGGCCGACCGCGCATCAATGTATTTCTTTAAGAAAAAGTCATGTGCGCTAATAACAACGCTCTTACGGTGAAGGAAAACATCGTAAGGAAACCGACATGTCCTAGGACTCACCACGGTCCGAAGGCATGGGATATTCGCCAATCCGGAGGAGGATCCCGTGGCGTTTTACTGCTTAACTTAACCCCTTTTAAAATTCATGTCCTGACTGATTAAATGAATGACTGTACATAACAACACACAGCCTAAACCATAAAATTTGGAAAGTCTGTTGTTTGTGATGTGTAGGTATCTTCTAAGAAAGGGTTTTTCGAAAATCCCGCGGGATCGGGAATAACACGGGCAAAACCTATTACCTAAAACCTATTTACCTAATACCTAGTTTCTATTACATAATACACAAGCAAGTGTAAGTATAATAACACTACTCATTGTTCCAAAGGCTTACCGATAAGAAAGTAATTGTGTTCGTGCGCACGCGCAAAGGAATCTTTCCATACGTAGTCCTTATTAGTATACGTAGTCCTTTAGTCCTTATTTCTATTGGTAAAAATTGAAAATTGAACATTTATTTTTCTTTTTCGAAGTGAGATTCTATTCATCGCTCCCAAGTTTTGACTGTTGGGTGTTCCAATCGGTCAAATACTTACCCCTTACTTTTAAACGATGACGAAACGGTTTATGTAACGTTTGTCTCTTTCTGAAACTTCATGTCACAGTAAAAGATAAACGTTACATAAAGTAAGTCATCGTTTTTAAGTAAGGGGGTATAATGTCCCATCTGGTGCCATGTCCTTCGTGTCGATCCTCCTGCAAAATGCAGGATCTTTGTGATGCAACAGACAACGATGTAGGCCGGGCACACTTTTAATACGTTTTCGCCCGAATTTATCCAAAATGCGGCCGGCCGTAGAGGTCGCCTCATGCTGGGCGGGATACAATATTTCAGACCCAAAGGAACGCCGAATTTACTCAAAAAGAAGAAGACTCTCAAGATTTACCCGAGATCCTCAGGATCTCAAAAGTTAGTTGACAAAAAACATTTTCTCCTCCGTGATTTGGAAGGTATATTAGCAGTTGGTCCCGGTTGATATCTCTGTGGTGGTTAGGTTAAGTTATAGGCCTTATTTTGGGTACCTACCATACCTAGGGAGTCATTTTTGTGATTTTAATTTTAATTATTTTAGTGAATTATAATGGTGTAAATGTAGGTAATCTTTTTTTAGTACCTAGTAATAAACCTACTTGAACAAACTTTTAATTCGATTTAGTTAGATCAATGCACTTCGTAAAGCTATTCTCCCAACTTGACCGAGCTCTCTATCTAACTAACTAAACGTTTGCTAAACCTAAGTAACAAACATAAATATTTCGTGGAAGGAACATGACACTGTCGTAAACACGGTGCCACTCCGAGTTCATGGGGCCGAACCGAGCGAACGTGCACAATACGTGTGGATTTCTTTTTAGTTGGCCAACACGAGCAAACATGAGCAAAACGAAATAAAATTTGATGAATTATTAGAAAAAAGGCTGTATTTTAAAAGAGTTAACTTACGCTAAATGATGGTATTAAAAATTAGCTGCTCCCTCCGGTTTCAACAATTCCCGTGGGAATGTTGGGATAAAAATTTTAGCCTATGTTTTAGGTATCCAGATCTCCATCTATCTGCATACCAAGTTTCATCGCAATCGGGTACGCAGTTTTTGCGTTATTAAAACACAAACTTTACAATTGCTATTTTAGGATGAAAGTCCCAATAATTATCTGCTTCTTAAACTCAAATGTCCTACGTGGCCTCACCACGGTCCGAAGATACGAGCCATTCGCCGGAGTTGGCTCCCGTGGCATTGCCTACTCCCCTCAAAAAGAAGAGGTCCTGGCAAGGGCCCCTTGCCCTACAGTGGGATAAGTAAGTGGACTTATATTATTGACCGAGCGAACTAAGCGTTCTTACAATAAAGTGCTCACGAGGTCTACTTTTCGCAGAACTAGTAGTTGTTTTAGGTCCAATTGTATTATGTGATTTCTAACCCACTGGGTTGAATTTGTCGAATGCATTTTTTTTATTAACGGGTAAGGCACGTGTCGCTAAATCCCGAATTAGGCAATACAATTTTGAATAAAAAAACATTATTTGGAAGTCGATCTTCCTTCGCCAGCCTAAATTGCATCGCTAAGCAGATTCGTAGGTGTTAATCAATTAAAATAATGAAAATATTATCAAGAAAGCCTTGGTCTTGACAAACTTGAAACAGAGCCTTGCTTAAGCTGTAAACTGATACAGTAGTACCTAGCTACGCCTGAAATTAAACCATTTTGCATGCTAGGTACACATTTCTTTGACAGTACGTAAGCTAAGCGTTGAAGTCAGTTTATCAACTAGGTTACCTAGCTGCCTGAAAGATCTTTGACTTTAGTTTATAACCGTAGGCAAATAAGGGCTAATATCTTGGCCACGAATTGAAAAATAGAAGTCCTCCCTCTATCTAGGTAGGTCCAGTTTCGAGTTCTGTTATTGAAAACATCAGATTGGAAAAAACTAAGCACCAACAACCAAGTAACTCAAAGATGTTTATCATCAGTTCTTCATCTGGATGACACTCGAAGTGTCCTTTAGACCAATATGTCAATTAACATTAGGTAGTGATTAGAAATATGTTAAACATAACATCATCCCCGCTGCACTATCGTAAAGCTATCAGCACTCACCTCGTTATCTAAAGTTGCTTGCGAAGACCGATATAATGAGTCCCGAAAGCGTTCTTATCACAAAACAAACACTCGCCAGTCCCTGTTGGAGCGGGCTTATCGATTTTTATAACACAAAACCACGAAGTAAGACGTTCAATTCAAGATAAGAAATGTAAGACACGTCTGCACCGCGCGGCGTTCAGAAGCGGAATGCGCGCGGGGTGAAATGTGACGCGTTGCTTGAGGTGCGCAAGCGACGACGGTTCTTGTGACTTGGTTAAGTTATTTATTAGAAGTTGTGTGATTGATTTTGTAAGATTTCTTGTTACAAATACCTATTTCTTTGGCAAAAAGAAGGTTTTCACGTAAATAGGATGGTTTTCCCGTACCTAATAACCTAACCTAGACATTATAAATTAGGTACCGACATAATTGCTTATAACTTATTATATTAATTTCTAACTTGGGGCCGATTTATGCGAGGTCGATAAGAGTAATAGGGTCCAGTAACTCGAAATTTCGGACCTAGTCACCGAGAAAATATACATATCTATGTAGGTATGTATGATTCATCTCGTCTGGATGAATCATTCTACTGACAGGAGCGTCTGGCTGAAGAACCTGACAGGTCTGACTTGAGCAGATGGAAGCCAGCCCAAGTCTAGGAAAGTCTGGCTGAAGAGTCTGACAGGTCTGACTTACGGAAGCTAGCCCAAGTCTAAGAACGTCAGGATAAAAAGCGTGCCAGGTCTGACTTGAACGGAAGCTAGCCCAAGTCTAGGAACGTCAGGCTGAAGAGCCTGACAGGTCTGTCTTGAAACGGGACAATTTTACGAATAGAGGTCAGTGGTCTATACCCACCCACTCTATTTCAGAAATTAGATCAAAAATGTAAACAATTTAAAAGTGAATTTTAAAGGAAAAAGACAACAAAGAGCTGTCAGCTGTCACTTTTAAATAGATGTATGGGGTTTTTGTTTACATTTTTGATCTAAGTTTCTGAAATAGGGTGGGTGGGTATAGACCACTGACCTCTATTGTATGGACAGGACATAGCGCACTGAATTTTGTGACTATTTGATCTGCGCCATATTGCGCTGTTGTCTAATGTAATTTTGCAAAGATCTAATGTCATTTTGCATGGTATAGCAATTCCAGTGTACTTGTATAGATAGAGTTCAGTGGTATAGACGTAATAGTGTTCAAACGCTAAGCTTTTATAAAAAATCTAGTCAAAAAAAAATATCGAAAGGGGTTCAGTCCGTTCCGTAGGTAAGTACCTACCTTCATGTAGGTAAACGTGAAACTTTCGCGTTTGTAATATAATACGTAGTATAAAGAATAGATTTACTACTTGTACCTAAGTACCTAAGTAAGTAACATGATACCACCTATCAATAATTTAGAAGAATGATAATAAATGCCATGGTCTATTGATTATATCATACCAAATCCATGGGTATAAATAAACAATGGTAGAATTAACAAATAGGTGTCAATCAGACGGTCTAAATACCGACGAAATCCGCTTAGGGTAACCTTAGGAGCTTTTAAATAAACGACAGACTACGAGTATCTAAATCTTTCTACACTAATATTATAAAAAGAAAAGATTTGTATTTTTATGTGTGAGTGTGTATGTTTGTAACTCAGAATACAGATTAATACATCCTCAAATATTGCTAAAAGATGGCGTTCAAACGAGCCTTAATCAGAAACAGTATACACAAGGAAAAATGGATATTCTTAAATTCGTGTGGTCTAGTTGGCAAAGACGTTGGAGGACAAACCCAAAAACGCGAGTTTTTAATCCTCGCCGCAAGAATTTATTTTTGAAGATGTATTTTTATTTTAAAATATTTCCAAAATACAGCTGTTGTATATTGGTCTGGCACAGTGTAATGGCTGGAAAACCAACAACGTGTGCATGATTATTTACCTAGATGTTTTCATTTTGGGCTGGTTCGGTCCGAAACATCGCAGTCAAAATGTCATTGTGGGATCAAATCTCCACCATGTTGCACACACGTGTCCATTTTTTATGACATAACTACGCACAATCCAGTGATTTCCGCTTTGCAAAAGCAATTAGTAGTTTCTTTCGACTTTGTTTTATACTATGTAGTCAGAAATGTTTCCCTTCAATTATTTATTTTGTTTTTAGTATTTGTTGTTATAGCGGCAACAGAAATACAACATCTATAAAAACAGCATGTTTGTGTATGTTTGTCACCAAACAGACAGACGAACAGTGGAGTCTTAGTAAAAGGGACCCGTTTTTTCCAATAAGTATGGAACCCTAAAAATCTGACACATCAACATTTTCGTACGATGTGTGGAATCG
This sequence comes from Idaea biselata, assembly GCA_958496205.1. NCBI lineage: Eukaryota > Metazoa > Arthropoda > Insecta > Lepidoptera > Geometridae > Idaea > Idaea biselata. The sequence goes on along the minus strand of OY292395.1, from coordinate 29,466,306 downwards.
AACCCGCAACCATAAACGTCGCAAGCGCATAATCACCCGACGCGCCACAAAGGTTAGGAACTTTCCTACGATATACATATAGATATTATTTATAAGCTAAACAATGTAATTTCTCAATGATATCAAGTGAACAGAACCCTTAACTGATAACAAATACATACCTAAATACTGTTTGTTGTATCTGTGCTAATCACCGATTAATAAATCGGATTTGTACCACCTATTATCTGTATTTCTGTGGTAATTAGGTACTGATAATAATCTATTGAAAATAAGTCTATGGTCGATAAGAAGTTTCAGAAAAATAAAAACATGTTTATAAATAAGTTGAATTTATTTTTAAATAGAAGTGATTAGCTAAGCTACACAGTATAAAAGGCTTAGATTAAACCAATAAACTAAAGATACGGTACGTAGTCACGGAAAATGAGACAGTAAAACTGCGTCTAGCTGACGCACTAGCCTCAGTCGTATGTCGAACCGTTGCCGCGTGAGCACGTGCTGTCACACTGCGATTATCATTTTGACAGCCATAAGAATGCCATTTTGCTTATTTACAAAGCCTGAATCATTCTTAAAGACAAATGTTTTTAAATTACAATAATTTTATGAAAATGCATGTAGGTGTTTCTAGCTCATGTTTCGAATACGCAATGTTAGAACATACCGTATCTACCTTTGTTTGGTTTTATCTAAGATAAAAGGTAGGTTTTAGGCAGGTGTCTGAGAATCAATGAGTGAGCATGGGCGAGTCAGCTTTTTAGGGTTCCGTACCCAAAGGGTAAAAACGGGACCCTATTACTGAGACTTCGCTGTCTGTCTGTCTGTCTGTCTGTCTGTCGGTCTGTCCGTCCGTCCGTCCGTCCGTCTGTCACCAGGCTGTATCTCATGAACCGTAATAGCTAGACGGTTGAAATTTTCACAGAAGATGTATTTCGGATGCCGCTACAACAACAAATACTAAAAACTAAAATAAAACAAATATTTAAGAGGGGCTCCCATACAACAAACGTGTTTCAAAAACTACAAGGGAATCGAGTAGGTCGTGGAATTCAAAATGGCCGCCCTGTCTGTCAAATATACAAGTCTGCCTTCACTTACCAAAGAGTTTCTTATAAGTTTCAGATTTTCATTGGGCCAAAGTTTTTTTTTTTCTTTTTTTTGAGTGGTGTGGTCGTATAAGGATCGAAGCTAAATAATTCACATTTTCCTATCAAAGGAGATCGGCAACTCTTCATAGAACCTTGGGCGGAAGGTGGACTGAGATGAACAGTAGCAGTTTGGAATCTAGATTTATTACTAATTATACAAAAATCTGTTTTTCTAACTCAAAACTCCGGAATAGTGAGATATTTGGAGTTTTACTTGATCAACTAATTGTCAATTTAATAACCTTAATTAATGTAATAAGTATATCGTTCAAGTTATCCAAACCAAAATCCAGGAATGCCAAGTTTAGTCGTGTATGCAAGATCAATCAGTCCGTAAACGTAGCACTAGGTTGTCGATTTGAAAAAAACTCGAAAAACATACAAAAATACACCGAGCACAAAATCCTCAAAACAGAAGCTAAGAGAATGACAGAAAGCGAGCTGTCAATCAAACACTCGAACATCTGCCACAGATACAATATCGATCTGACATCGATTATTAAATCGATTTTTATTAAATTATTAAAACATTTTCTCATAGTTCTCTAGTCATTTATTCATTGAATTATTATTATCAAATCCAATAAAACGTCGTTCACAAATAGTTACGATAATAATTAAAACCAAAACAAAGAAGACAACGGATTATTTAGGTACATTATTATTGATTCAAAATCATTCGATTATCGACACAGCAATCGTTTAAATAAATGGTAACTTTTGGAATATTGCCATATCTGAAAGGACCGAAAATGGTAGATTTTTATTGAGTTTTTTTACGATTTTATGGTAAAAAATCATTCCGTAGTTGTAGGAAAAATCTAAAATGCTCATAAAATAAAGAAAAATACAAAATATTTTATGAACATATCGAATAACTTGTCTATCTCCGCCCAATTCAGCCGACCTCCTTTAAAAATTGGATGTAAATCATTTTAGGGTTCCGTACCCAAATGTCATAGTGGTACGGAACCCTTCATGCGCGAGTGTCGCACTTGCCCGGTTATTTTTATGCTCAAGATTCAAGAAATGCCGCCCCGCTATGGACGCCCCGATTCTTATCGTAGGGGGGCACGTAAGGCTGAAAACCACATTGTGGAGAATTGAACCTTTGTGGTGCGTTGTGCGAATGCCCTACTTCAATGCAGAATGCTGCGGGTTCGACTCCAGCCAGGTGCAAATATTTATGCCTAAAAAATAATATGTTTCTGGGTGTCTTTCTATGTTTAATATGTGAATTTACAAAATAAAAATATCCGTAATCTAGTCCTTGTTTCACAAGCTTAGTAGCTTACCTCGGGGCTAGATGGCAGTGTGTTGTTGAAAGATTAAATTAATTAGAATAAAATTGGGTTCCCACAACAGTACCCATACCTTTTGTCGCGCTGTACATCTAGAATCTAGATGTTTGGATGCATAATAATATTATGTATTACTAATTTATGTAGAAAGATAGCAACCTACTCGTAATAACTATAAGCTCGAAATACTCTCATGTTTCTATAGGTTATATTGTTCTATAGGTATCTATTGTTTGTGTAATTATTTTTCATTTCTCATTCATATCATGTATCAAAAACTAGCTCGACTAACCAGAGCTAAGCTAAACTGACTTAGTTTGACCGGCAGTGGTTCAGTTTTACGCAAATAGTCCATTTGTTTGTCCTCTCTGTGACCTCATAATAGTGAACTACTCTAATCTAACAAAATTATTATCTAAACACTCTACGGACCTGTTTGTTTGTAAATATTGTAAAGTAATTTACGTATTTCTTAGCTTGTAGGTATCTAGATCTTGAATTCAGGTTAATATTTCTAAATATTAAATTAGGTATATCATCATCATCCCAGCGATGTTCTCGGTTGCATGCCTCTCGAGAGGTCCCGGGGTCCGCTTTCCTACTTTTACGTTTCCACTTCGCACGATCTTGGTGTGAGGCTATTTGCACGCATATCCGATCTTACGACGTCAAGCGAGCACTTATTAGGTCTTTCCAATCTGCCGCGCCATTGCAAGACATTTGTTCCCCACGTAACTAGCCGGTTTCGTAAAACGTGACAGTACCACCGTAAGCGGAATTCTTGCATTTTTTCTGCAATGTTTCGGTCAAGAATGCGGCCCCTGATGGGGAAGTATTAAATTAGTTATGTATTTAGTACTATTTTATTAGGGTATATTGAAGCTATGATTTGTCTCACCTTCACTTAGCCTACTGCAAGGAAATGAAAATGCTGCGCTGGATGAGTGGAGTGACGCGAAAAGACCGCATCAGAAACTCCCGCATCAGGGGCAGCCTTTATGTCCGAGACATTGCAGACAAATTGCAAGAATGCCGCTTACAGTGTACGGTCACGTTTTACGAAAACCGGCTAGTTACGTGAAGAATCAATCTCCGCCCGTCGCGGCAGATTGGAAAGACCCAAGAAATGTAGGGGCTGCTATGCGTGCAAATGGCCTCACTACACGGCATAATGATTTTGACGTTTTAATCGTCATTCATCGACTTCTTCTTAACGACAGAGCTATGCTCATTATACTATACATTAACGATAGACGTATCAATATTGTAAGCGCTGCAGCGGCTTTCTGAACATGGAACATGTTTGAGACGTCACCTCTTGTACATAATATCGTAAAATACACACGATGTACCTATTCTTTAGTCACACTCACACATCAACTTTAAAATAAATACTAAATAAGTACCTATACATAGACGCAGTAATTTAAGATTATGGCGCCTTATTCAAAACCGTCAGCAATTTTAATTTGGACATGAACTTTTTGATACAATCAATTCAATCACTATCAACATCAACAAACAATAAAAACTATTTACCTATCGATATGACGATGACCGACAGATATAGTGACTAACAGCCAACCACCTCAAACTTATAACATCCTTTTTTCCATCGTGGTTTGTAAATGAACGGTCGAATGGAATGGACATTAATCCTTTGGAGTTATAGAAAGCCGCTTGTATGAAGTTGTATGGGACTCTAACTTGCGCCTACCTCCACGGCAGTTCTACCTCCAAGGAGGGGCAGTGGCAGATATTGTAAAACGGCGGAAATACCTATGTCTCTATCTATTAGCGATGATGGATACAAAATGTCTGCCTTCTGCAACCCAATCGAGACCTTGGGCCCGTGTGGTGCTTTAGTGCCGTATTGCGCACTTGGCTAAGCTCCTAAAATGAAAACTGCTATTTTTTTTAATCAGGCGCCACATTTTTGCTTGTAGCTTGGATACGCTAATTTAATTTATCAGCACCCCTATGAGTTCATGCGTAATACTGTGCTCTACATCTAACGTTTATAGTTTAGGCACGCAACCCGCAACGCATAATATCGGCTTACGCGACCGACAAAGTCACAGGCGGGGACGAACAGCCGAACCGTTAAATTGCACGTATTTACGTACCAACTCATAGGCCCAACGCACACTGGCGGGCACAGAGTCAAAGCGTCATATTTTTCCGCCTACACCATATTCATCTCTATTTTCCTATTATTTACTCTTAAACTGCGATTAAGCGCCTACGTTTTCCCGTAGGTCTGAAACCGCAAAAAAAATGCAACACATAGCTTTCTATACAAGGCCACGCTTTAGCGTATTTTTTAAATGACTGAATTTGCGTGTAGATACGCGGTTCTGCGTTTTCAGCTATTTGTAAACCGCTTGCGTTTAATCGCAGTGCGTTCTAAGCCGTAAGTACAAATTTGTACTATGTAAATTATGGAAGCGTCGACGCGCGTAGACGCTCGGCTGGAGTGGTATATACCTACTTAAATAATAGAACAATAGAGGTGAATAATATGCTGTAGCCAGTGCGCCAGTGTGAATTGAGCCATAGTGTACCGTATAAAATAATAATTAAATTGATGTATCAACTTACCAAATTCCAGTTTCTAAAACTAAGTCGACAGTCTCTGGTAACTCTAGCCGAAACCCTGCAATTAAAGATGGCTAATTTGTAAACATTGAAAAATGTTAAAGGAAAAATACTTCTGTCGAATTGAATTTAGCGGCTATAGGCTCCTTAAATATAAATTAGCATTGAGTAACATTATTCACAAGCCAGTGGCACAATGAGCGGCCTTATCGCGATCTTTTTCAGGCAACCTTTGGATGGACAAAAAGTGCCAGGATAGGGTGTTATACTTTTTGGCGATATTGATACGGTGGCGATCCGAAGTGCGCCGGGCTAATAAAATATAGGGTGGTCCTAGGTATGGTAAAATAAGCTTATTTTTTAAAAGTAACGTGTTTAAAGCCGGAAAAATTAGTTTCATTTTAATTTTGTTTAGTAAATAAAATGGTAACTTACCATCAGCAATTATCCTTTGTATGACACTGGTCATGTCTTTAACTTCGGCCGCGTAGAAACTGTCGCCGGCGTACGGAGATATACCTAAATCTGTAAGTTACTATAGGAAAATATTGTAGGGTATTTAGCTGCGTAAAACCTGGTTACTTTGGCCCAATTTGTTGTTTATTTTCAGTTTAAAGGCTGGCGCAGACCGGATGAGTATACGTAACTACGCGCGTGGTCACGCGTGTAACCCTGAGTTGTAATGTATGAAACTGTACGAGACAGGTCACACCGCTTGCGTAACGTAGACGTGCGTGTCTACGCAATGCGTAGACACGCGCACGCGAGCTGCGTTGCGTAGCCTTACGCAACGCAGCTCTCAAGTCACAAACCGGCTGCAGGACTACGCCGTACCTTACGCATAGCAGAGCGGCAACGTCGCATTGATGACGTTGTATTCAATGGCGCGCCATGTTGGACGCCACACCGAACAAACACGCAAGAATCTTTAACACTGATCATAACGCGCGTAGTGACGCGCGTTACCCGGTGTGACATCAAGTTAACTACGCGCGTGACTACGTGCGTAGTCCGGATCCGGTCTACGCCAGCCTTAAACGATATTTCTTAGTGTTTAGGTAGGTAATAATGCTTTAAAAAAAATGATTTGTAAAACTTTAGTACCCGGCGGGACTCGAACCCGCGACTACTGGTATTCCGTTCCAGCGCGATAGCCGCTACGCCACAGGTAAGCCTCCCGCCAAGCCGAAATTAAGAAAGCGTTTTCTCGTGTTCTTCCGAGTAAGGCCTCGTTGTCGTATTTTCCTTTTGTTACTTTCCTTGTTGGTTTTAAAAAAATACTCCTAAAAATGGGTGAATTTGAAATCTACAACTACTGCTAATTTGAATATTGATCTGTTTACTTGGTGAATGTCGCTAAGGTGCCTTCGCGCAAAAATCTTGTTGTTTTTGAAAAAATACTCCCAAAAATTCGTGTACGGCGGGATTCGAAACCAAAAACTACTGCTTACGAGACCTTCTCGCAAAAACACGAGGAAATGCTTTCTTAATTTCGACGTAGCGGGTACTAGTACTCGTGAAGAATCGGTCTAAGCGGTTTGGATTACCACTAGCCGCAAGACTCGCGGATTCGAATTCCATATTTCAATATTTTCCATCACAAATAAAGTTTAAGTCTTTCTACTTATAGCAGTTGTATACCATTGTTTAAAATTACTGACTAATTAAATAAGATATTTGAAAGTAAAATTGAGTAAGGTATACTTAAAAAAATTACTTGACTCTGCTCTCATTTCAAACAATGGGGCTGAAACCCAGATTGAGATGGAACCACATTTTAAATTGAGTAAAGTTTCATACCTTTCTACGAATTCTTATTGCTTATCCAAATGTTTTGTAGGTAATTTTGGTAAATTTCGTTTGTCCAACTGAAAATTTTTATCTAGGATTTCAAACAAATTTTGTATTTCGAATGTCAGAAATATTCGTTTGCAGAAAGCGAATGACCCTCCAAGCCCCCGTCGTTGCACACGCGATTTTTTTTTCTTTTATGGCCTTGGACTTTCGAGATGCCAATTGTCGAGTCACACGCGCTTTCTCTACGTAGATACACACATCAACATCGTCTAGGGATATTTTATATAAAGTTCTTAAACTTAAAAAATACTGGCCGATTTAAAAATATTTTAATGGAACCTTATTGTGTAGGCCTTATTGTATGATTCCAAATTTGAATTTTAAAAAAATAATTAAAAACATAAGATTAGCGAGGCAATTATTGTAGCGAGTTCGAAGGTTTAAATTTACTTAACGCAGTTTTAAGCATTTTGTTTAAACAAATTGAAGTTTTAATATTTTTTTTTGATTAATTACAATTTAATACAACTGTGTGCATCATGCAGCGGCGTCATTTAACAAGAAACGAAATGTTAAGGGCAGTAGGAATGCTCCAAGCTGGGGCTACTCAACGGAGTATTGCCGAGGAGATCGTTATCGTGCTACTGGTGAAGTGGCTGAAAGGCATCCAGGCGGAAAGCGGATAACTACCCAAAGACAAGACCGATTTTTGCAAGTGGCCGCGAGAAGACAACCAAATGTTACGGCCATGCAGTTGGTTCAAACGCTCCAGTCAGACCACCAGGTGCTTGTCAGTGACCAAACTGTGAGGAGAAGACTGCACGAGGCTAACCTTTATTCTCGCAGGCCGCTTCGTACTCTAGCACTACGCAGAGGAAATCGTGGACGAAGTTTACAGTGGGCTAGAGAACATTTGCCTTGGGAAGATATCGAGTGGTCGGTAGTGTTGTTTACCGATGAGTCCCGATTCGGATTTCATCCTGATTCAAGTAGAGTACGCGTATGGCGAGCTTCTGGTCGTGACAACCGTCTGCAACACCCTCAGGAGGTCCATCCATACCATGGCGGAACAATTATGGTTTGGGCGGGAATTCGTATTGGTGGAAGAACAGACCTCGTTTGGATCAGAAACACTATGACTGCCGAAAAATACCGTAATCAGGTGCTAGCACCAATAATCTATCCCCATCGACTGCAAATGGGCCAAGTTTTCACGCTCATGCACGACAACGCCCGTCCGCACACTGCGCGAGTGGTGACCAGCTGGCTAGAGGAGCACGACGTGTCGGTCTTAGACTGGCCCGCGCAGTCACCAGCTAAACCCCATAGAGCACGCGTGGGATATGCTTCAAAGAAGGGCTTTGAAGAATTTGCCTCCAAATGTTGCGACTGAAGAGCAACTTTTTTTGCATCTTAGCAGGACCTGGGACAATATTCCGCAGCAAGATATTGACAACCTGATTCAAAGCATAAAAAACCGTTGCAGGGCCGTGATTAACGTCATGGGTGGTTTCACTGACTACTAATTTTAACTTCAAATAAAAAAAACCTAATCATTTCGTTTTACTTTATTTTTTTCCTTAGATAGACATTTTATCTTAAATTTAACATTATTTCACTTTTTGCGTTTTTTTAAATAAAAAAATATTTAAGCATAAAACAATATTTTGTTGTATTCTAAATCATAGTCTGATAAGTAGGCTTTACAAAAATATATTTTTGTAAAACACAATTTTAGTTTAGTTAATTTAGTAAACACAATTTTTGAGTAAATTGAGAAATTCTGAATATCCCTAGACGGTGTTGATGTGTGTATATGCATTATGTCTATATTTGATTAAGATAAAATAGGCCTTCGCGCATTAAAAAACATCTTCCTTCGGCAGTCGGGTAGTTATGCAACATCTTAATTTCAAATCTGACGTTAGTCAAATTAGTATTTAGGTAGGTATAACGATAAAAAACATTTTTGGAGAACACCGGGTTCTAGCAGTGATTTTAATTATTTCTACCTAATATTTTCCATAGGTTCATTCTTGAGTCCATAAAATTGCAAAAGAATTGCTTGTTGCTTAGTTAAATTTTGAGTGTTTTGTTTGCAAATTCTGCACCGATTTCTAGTGTAATCTAGGATATGGTAATTAAGTTTTATAATAACAATAAAATCATTTGATTTAAAATTTGTAATGTTTTTGAATTTAAATTTTAAACAATTCCATTAAGTAGGTACATTAACGGGACAGTTTACGTTTACTCTTTTCTCGATACAAATTAATACAAAGTATTGAAGATAAAGATTTTAGAAAAAATATATTTATGCTATTAAATGTATTTCAATGGGGTGCCACGCGCAAAGCTGTTTGCAGAGGCGCTGGCGGAGTTTCGGCGGGAAAGCGGAGACAACATGTCGTGCTCCAATTTTATTTTCGTTAAACTATGTTGTAAACTCGGTTAAATTGTGTAATTTTGGTGGAATCTTATTCAATTTAGTTCCGTGAATGTGCACAAGTGTAGTGAAAACAAAATTGAGTGTTAAACATGGACTTTCCGTCGTTCGCGCCGAAGCTCCTTGAAGGTTATAGTAAAGTTGCCACCGCTTTACCATAGCCCCTGACTTGAAACTATAGGCCCGATCGGGCTAATTTCATGCAAAATACTTGATACTGGCAAGATGTACAAGATGTACGACGCCAAAACTATATTAAGAAGAAACTTGAAATATTCTAAAACTTGACCCTGGCTATTCCAAATTGGCCATATCGGTCTCAGACCGAAATAAATAAAAAAAAAGAGGCGCTGGCATCGGATGATCTTTTTTTTTCGATGATGGTCCTCCACCAATGGAAACGCCGAGTTTTTTTTTATTCTTTCGGTCTCAGACCGATATGGCCAATTTGGCGCCGAGAGTTGTAAAAAACACATGTTTGACAGTTCTTAATTCAAACCTAAGATTAATCGACTCGCGCCCTCTGCCGGGATAAAAAGTTAGTGTTCCTCCTAATTATGAATGACCATGACCCTACGCTTTGTTTTATTTTTTCATTTTCTAGTTTTTCAGAATTTGATGTCTATTCTAATTAGAAAATGAAAAAAATAAAAAACTTAGGGGCATGGTCTTACATAATTGAAATAGATATCATAACATAAATATATTTTTTCTAATACCTATCTTTATCCAGAGAGGAAACAGTCGACTACGTTTATATAGAGAAAGAGTATGTAAACTGTCCCCTTAATGTCTTAACGGTCCCCTCTTAATGTACCTACTTAATGGAATTGTTCAAAATTTAATTTCAAAAACATTACAATTTCAATCAGATGATTTCATTGTTATTATAAAACTTAATTGACTGGCTGGCTCTTAACAACGAAGCGCTCTCAACAAACTGAAGTGACCAAAAAGGATACAATTAACCATATCATGCAGACTCTGCGGATGGTCCGGCGGCGGCGGCACGGGCGCGGCTCCCCGCGGCCCCGCCACCGCGCGCAGCGTGTACGCCCTCACGTACTCCTTGCGGAGGTCGTGAAATCTGCCGTAGTAAGCTGGCAGGTCGATGTTCTTGCCGCAGGCTTCGGGGTGCAGGCATTGTCTGGAAGGGAGACGAGGGGTCGGTTAGTTGTAGTAGTAGGCTGGGGCTTGTACTATGGGGACTAGACAACGGATAGGTATACTGCTTATAATACTTTTAAGCTATTGCATAGCTTTTATCGCGGACTTTGAGCTTTGAATTAAGAAATTTCTTAACGAAAAAAACCTAACACCCTCCACTCCGCCTACCATGGCAACGTGGTACAAAATAAAAATAAAATTATAATTGCATAAGTTGATAAAAAATGCTATGCAATAGCTTTACCGCGGCAGTCCCCGAGTGCCACACGTTTTTATTAATTTGTTTGTAAACAAATACTTATTATGTTTAATGGAAATATGGTGCAAAAAAAATCCCGTGTAAGTATATTAATAAAAACAAACTATAGTGTGATCATCAGGAAACGGCCATGTTACTCTCCCACCATGTTTATTCATTGAAACTCAACGCACTGAATTCAGTAACCTTTGAACGGTATTGCTTCAAATTATTTATTCATGAGTCCACTTTTTGTACTAAATAATGTATGAATTACTTCAATTGGGAACTGTTTCCGTTGTTGTGTTTACTTTTCGCGATTTCAACGGGTTAGTATCGAATCCTCTAAGCCTCAATTAGTTTGCAACTCGCCTAATTAGCTGAAGGTCATATAAAGCAGAAAGTTTAAATTTAATTTTGTATAACTAGGGCTAACTGTGTTTCAAATGCACCGTACGCCGTACATAGGTACTGCAGCATAAATTACACATTTTGTGTTATTTAGTATTGTTTTTTTATTATTTTAGTTGAACTGCTGAGTCAACTCAGCTAATAATATCTCGGGCACTACAGCGCCATAAATTGCATGAGTTAAAGATTCTTTCGTTGTATAAATCATCTAAAAATTTATTGAACAAGGAAACTAAAAAATATAATGAAAAACAAAATAGTAGGTACAGTGTCCCTCCCTTCTTCTTCAAAAAGGAAATAGCTGGGATTTTATAGCTCTGTAGTGAATTGCCGCTACGCTACGGCCACGCGACGCGAATCAGTACGCTTATACCTAATTGTTGTTGTTTTGTTGTGGTAAGGAAAGAATAACCTTATTAAATATTTTATAATAATAACTTCGCCTAATATATTCAACTAAGTCGCTTGTTAGATTACGCCACTGATGTGCAGTATGGTATAATGGAAACACATCGCCGGATGTGAGCCCGGATCGGTATCGCTAACTGCATTGATTTGAATATAAGCTATTTATAATATTTTAATAATTTGCTCCCTTTTAACGTTTAGCTATCAGATCGGACTGCAGGTCAAATGTTAAGGGAACAATGGTGCTTTGACAACAGTAGGGACCCGTGAATATGTAGGCAACTCATTTTAAAAGCAAATTAAGGGTGAAAATGTAAAGTTACTTTTTTGGGTTTTTTTAGGATTTGGTAAGTACCTACTTTGTTAAATTCTTGGTATGAAGATGTATTCTTTGGGGTACCTACCTACCTATTTAAATTTCAAAAAGTAAAATAAGTACCTCGAAAATGAAGAATCGTATTTCTAAACCGATTTTCACGAAACTTGGTTGGTCGTGGGGGATTTGTGATTGGTTTTTCGCCCACTAAAGTGGTTAAGTGCTTGCTATAGCTACTTGTTGCAGAATTACTATGCTTAGTTAATTAATTGTATTTGGTAATACCTTAAAGGAGGTTGTCCGTCTGTGACGAGTCTGAAGAGAGGGGAGTGTGGGTCGACTTGCAGTGATCGCACGAAGTCGTCGAACTGAAAATGAAAAACAATACTTTAAATAGAATTTTAAAATAACATGCAAGTCTTTATATTATAAGGGTCAATTCACACGTACCACAACCACACCACGTCGCAGCGACAAAATGTGGTCAAGCTGTGGTTACGTGTGAATAGTGTCGCAGCGACTTATGCAGTTGCGTTGTGGTACCGACAAAATGTCGATGTGGTGTGGTTGTGGTACGTGTGAGGGTCAATTCACACGTACCACAACCACACCACAGCCACAACCACACCACAACGACGCCACGTGGTCGGGCGTATATTTTGTATTGAAAATGAATATTACAATTCACACGTACCACATTTTGCCGTTGTTTATCGACCACCTGTGTAATACGACCACATCGCAACCACATCGCGACGGCAACGCCACCTCCGGCGGCGGCACCGCGGCCACATCAATCCAATGACAGGGTCAATTCACACGTACCACAACCACACCACATCGACATTTTGTCGGTACCACAACGCAACTGCAAAAAGTCGCTGCGACACTATTCACACGTAACCACAGCTTGACCACATTTTGTCGCTGCGACGTGGTGTGGTTGTGGTACGTGTGAATTGACCCTGTCATGTCGTGGCGATGTGGCCGCGGTGCCGCCGCCGGTGATGGCGTTGCCGTCGCGATGTGGTTGCGATGTGGTCGTATTACACAGGTGGTCGATAAACAACGGCAAAATGTGGTACGTGTGAATTGTAATATTCATTTTCAATACAAAATATACGCCCGACCACGTGGCGTCGTTGTGGTGTGGTTGTGGCTGTCGTGTGGTTGTGGTACGTGTGAATTGACCCTAACGTCACCGACGCTTCTCTATACCCAGGTAAAGAGAAGCATCGAGTAATTTATCCAGATAAATTGAGTTTCCATCATCAGTCCAGGAGGGTACTGCGGTTCGTTTCGACACGACAACGATACGATAATTTCAGCCGATACGATGATTCTACTGTCACCCTACTATCACAATGTGACAGTAGAATCATCGTATCGTTGTCGTGTCGAAAGAACCGCAGTAACCGTCATGGTATGGTATACCTGCCTAGTATACCTGATACCAGATAGGTAAATCTAGGCACCCATATGAATCAATGAATGAATATTTATTTTAGTCGAACAGACCCAAATCCTTAATTACTAAGTAGGTACCTATTACAAACTAACTATATCAATAAAATTACAATTGAATGTTAAAAATATCTAATAAAAAAATAAAAATAGATTGCATACGTTTCATTTCACGCTTGTCATTTGTGGTTCATCTCTCTGTGTACAGACAACCAATGTGTATATTGGATTGTACAGACACTCAGAGAACGTCCGGAGGATCTCATTGTCAGACGACCTGAGATGTATGTCGAAGTCATATTATGTCATATGTCGAAGAAGTGGGTTATTTAAGCACGCCAAAATCACCTTAACTTCCAATCCGGGTAAAAAGCACGGTTGGCACCCCTTTGATAAGTACCTCTGCAAAGCTTCTAAAGGCCTGTTCTTATGATGTAATTGATATGTCATTGATGGTTCCGCATACAATGACGTAACGTAACACAAAATCAATCCCGGAAACACGGTACGGTGTGTAACAAGTTAATTCGTCAATAAAGCCACATTTTGCGTTAATTGGAGACTTCAATTCTTTCGACCGAGCAGCGGGCTGATTCACGTCGGAAACAATTTATCTCTGTAAGTTTTTATACGATTTTATGAAGGTTTTTATTATTGATGCCTGTTGATTAACCTAACCACAAAATGAATTGAAAGGTACAATACTGAAATGAAACTTATTTTTTTGGTTTTAATCGCGTTGTCTACCCGTGAGCAAGAGGTCTGTAAAGATATTAAGGGCATATAATCCCAATCGCGTGACAGGGATAGCGTTAGCGAATTTCAGATGTGTTAATGAAGGACGTAAGATGCTAGTACGAAAAATTTTAGACCGTAAAATCAAACAATTACACGATAATAAAACATTAATTTTGAATTTCCAATCATAGAAACCGTGCATTAAACCAAAATCAGTTCATCTACAAATGATTATTATAAGCAATATATTGACTAACTAATTATATTTATTTGTAAAATTTAGAGGGAAGTTCGTCATGGGAGATATAGGTTTTATGGCAAAAACATATTTGCTCTAATGTCTTTATCCAGGGAGGAAACAGTCTACTAACTACGTTTGTATGGAGAACAAGTAGGTTTTCGTTTCTTTTAACTCGCGGACAAAACTGCAAACGAAATAGAAGCTTCGGCCGAAACCTGCCAAGCAAACAGCTGGCGATCGCTCCAATAAACCCACCCGCACCATACCTTGTCTTACTAATCCTTAATTAACCGAAATATTATGATAAAAACATTAATTGGTAATTATCCGGTGGATCAAGGTTGTTTGTTAGAGGAGGAAATTATCAATTACATGTCTAGGTCTTATTACAAAACAAGTTCTGATTCGGTAGTCAAAGCTCGGACCTGCAAGGTATTATTTAGTCTTTGATTACTGTAATTTTGGATGTTATTAACGTGTATTAAGCTGGGTTGAAGCTGGATGTAATAAGTGGTTTGATCCTTTTTATGTCAGGAATGAATGGTAGGTTACGTCTTACTGATATTAAAATGGGGGTTTAGCGTGTCTTAATTTGTTTGTTTGTCTCATGATCAAGCCAGTTGCAATTACTGGCGAAAGATTCAGCACCGTAAAAAGAAATTAAAACATGGTAGAGACCCCGATTTAAGGTTTTCATTGTCAACAAGAAACCCTTACCTTGCCATTATAAAATGAGTTTTACCATGGGACCTGCTTTAAACCATGATTTAGGCATACCCTTATAGTTTTTAGATAATATTGGTACTTAGTAGTAAAAACAACCTAAAAAAACGGTTTTACACCCCACCGCACCCGTGAGCAAAATGTCTGTAAGGACCTCGCAACATCGGGCGTTTAAAAATGCCTAATATAATAAAAGCATCGCAATTAAAACAAAAAAAAACTAACTCTGTCTTGGCGCTACGACTATTTGTGTTTACTTACATAATAAAACTAAAGTAATTATCTTAAATTTAAAAATATAAATACTGTCCTGTATAAAACCTTTGGTTTTTAGGGTACCGTACCCAAAGGGTAAAAACGGGACCCTATTACTGAGACTTAGCTGTCTGTCCGTCTGTCTGTCTGTCTGTCCGTCTGTCACCAGGCTGTATCTCATGAACCGTAATAGCTAGACGGTTGAAATTTTCACAGAAGATGTATTTCGGTTGCCGCTACAGCAACAAATAAAACAAAATAAAACAAATATTTAAGAGGGGCTCCCATACAACAATCGTGTTTAAAAAACAACAAGGGAATTCGAGGTAATGTGAGGTCGCTTCTGATTGGTCAGAGTCAAATCGAGTTGGTCATGGAATTCAAAATGGCTGTCTGTCAAATATATCAGTCTGCCTTCACTTACCAAAGAGTTTATATATTACTATACTTAAGTATTTTTTTCAGATTTTCTTTGTGCCAAAGTTTTTTTTTTTTTTTAGGTATGCGGATGTATGATGGGAGTAAGAATCGAAGCTAAATGTTTCAAATTTCCCTATCAAATTTAAAAATTGGTTGTTGTAAATCATTTTAGGGTTCCGTACCTAATTATTGTAGACTATAAATTGACACACCTTCCTGAAGAAAAAACGTCAAAGACAAAAAAGCAAAACGTCAGATCGTAAGTTTGAAAAAAAAAAAGAAGAAGTAGGTAGTAGGTACTTACATATAGCGAAATGCAAGAATCCAAACCTACCTATCTATTTTTAGAAACAAAAGTTTCATAAGCGATAATTACAAACAATTACCTATTATAAATTCAAGTTTTTCAACGCTTCGAGCCCGTCTGCCTGCGTTGTTCATCATCTCGAATAAGGTAAGCGTCCAGCCGAGCATAGCAACCCAGGCATTATCATTACATTATACATTTCCTAGTTGAATAATATCCAAACATTGTTTCTGTTGCCGCTAGAACAACAAATAGTTAAGGTAATAGGTAAAACTTAAAAAAAGGAAAAAAACACCAGAACACCACGCGATTAAAACCGAAAAGTGAGTTTAATTTCAATCCAACAACGCGAAAACCCGAAAAATCTAAATTAATTATTTAAGTGCGGCTCCCATACAACAAGATGTAGTGTTTTTTGTTGTGATAATGGTACAAAACCTATCGAAGTTTTGTATGGGAGAGAGTAGGTATACTTCCTTCTTAACAGTAGATATAACATCAGAAGGAAGACAATTGTAGACAGCCATTGTGGTAACGTTACCGCAAACTCAATGATGCTTTTGACGTTTTAATCGTCAATTATCGACTTCATCGTCCTAACATGGAATATGTTTAGAGACATCATCTCTTTATAGTGCCTACCTAGTACATACTATCCAAAAAGCTGCAAATTATTTTTTAACTTAATAAACTTTGATTTTACTTGAAACTCAAGAAGCAGAAGACCTGCCTGTAAAGATCCCGAAACGTTGATCGGCGTTAGGCGACATTGTTTCCGATATTTTAGTGCAGTTTCCATACAAATATGTCGAAACGTATTGAAGCCTATCGACATTTTAGCCAAATCAGACATTTTTTGTCTAAAATTTGGATAGGCTTTGCACCAATAGGAGGTTCTTGTCTTAAAACTACACCAAAATGTCGGAAACAATCTCATCTACAATCTGTGCACAAAAAAAAGTTCTACGACATTCCGTCATGAAATAATTAACAATTTTCGATGAGACAGGGATTTTCAGTTTCAAGGTCAATGACGTTGTTACTCCTCTTAAATTCCTTGTTAGAAGCTTCTAAAATAACCGTACGCGTATTAGTTCGGGCATAACATAACAACTGAACCACAGAGTGTAAATAGCAATTATAATAACTTTTCTGTTCTCGAAGCTTTTTTTGTTAATATAATTAATGTAAAATTCGTAATTATCAGATTATTAACGGTGCTTAAATATGGATTAGGTAGTTAGGTAAAGATAGGTAAAGATAATCATAGTTTTTAAGGAGATCCGTAAAAGCTCCTAGGCTTAGAATCCACTAGCATTTTAAAATCTAAATATATCAAGATTTGAGTAATTATAAGCTGCAATGCAGTAAATGTCGGGATTAATCACTATTTAGAAATCAATCTAATCACTATTTAGAAATCTATGACATATCTTCACAATGTTAGTTACCGTACTCCTCCGAAACGGCGCGACCGATTTTTACCAAATTTTATATGCGTATTCAGTAGGTCTGAGAATCGGCTATTATCTATAATTTATAAGGCAAAACAACGTTTGCCGGGTCAGCTAGTAATAAATATGTATAGTATAATTCTCTCTAACCTAACTAAGTCATAATTTGTCAGAGTCTTGTCTATCAATTAATATTTTAATCTCTTTACTTTTGTCAGCCTACTTATTATAATATCCTAATAATATTATAAAGGCCTACGAAAGGTCTGTACAAAACCTATATCTGCCATTACCATGCCCCTGCGTCTTGTTTTGCTTTTTCTTTTTATAATTAGAATAGAAATAAAATTTAGAAAAAATAGAATCAGAAAAAATTCAAAACGTAGAGGGCATGGTCATATTGGTCATGGCTGATATAGGTTTTACGTTCTAAACATATTTTCGCTTATATCTTTATCCAGGGAGGAAACAGTCGACTACGTTTGTAAAGTATATGGAGAAAAGAGTAGGTTAGGCAGACTTCCCCTTAAAACTACAATCATAAAAACAAAAATAGTATGTTTTTATTTAAAAAAAAAATAACCGCTGCTGGTACAGTTGCGCCGGGCATCGAACCCGCTTATGCAACCGGTACAGTTAGAACCTGTTCCCATATCCCATGCTCACTGTCTCTTTGTACTTACGTTATTTTTATTATAGTTCTTTTGTGAATGTAACTGTCTTCACTTACCTAATGCTAAAAAAGTTATGTATTTTTGAGTTTTTGAAACTTTAGAAGTTCCCGTGGGAATATCGGGATTAAAATTAGTAGGTTTTGTGTTAAGTCTAGACATATTGTAAAAACCCTTATCAGGTAGGTAGGTACTTACTTTTCTCATAAAGCGATGTTCCCGGTTGCATTCCTCTCGGGAGCCCGCGGTTCGCTAAAACCTTAAATTATTTGGGGTCGGCATGGAAGTTATCATTGACCATACCTACAGCAAATGAGAGAGAGAGAGAACTCGATGTTAGCTAGTCTGCCCTAGACTCTATAGCCGCTATAGGCTCTAGGATAGGGTTATCCCTATTACGGGAAGAAATGGGGTAACCCTATGCCCTATCCTACACGGCAAAATGGTATTAGGTATCTACTTTTGTAAAAAAGAACGTGATTTCAAAATCACGTTTATTGTACGGGTCCCCTTAAATATTTGTATTATTTTCATTGCGTTTTTATTGTTGTAGCGGCTACAGAAATCAGTGAAAATTTCAAGCTTCTGTCTAGCTATCACAGTTCATGAGATACAGACTGGTGACAGACAGCGGCGCGGGCGTCTTCAGTAATAGGATCCCGTTTTGGGTACGGAACCCTAAAGAGGACCATTTATATTTATATTTATATCCTTTAGTTAGGTCATGGACGAAAATAATACTGTGGTGTTAGGCTAAAAAAAACTTTTAAATCGATCTAAAAACTCTTAAGAAAAGATTAACATCAATTTGCTATCGTAAATATCACTTTAATTTACACATTCATCATATTTTTTGTCTATAAGGTGCTAGTCGAAGTTTACTAATTGACTTACAAACACAAACGTAGGTAGGTACTCTTAAATAATTAAATTAAAATTACATGTAGGAAAGTCCTTTAGATGACCCCACTTGTTCTTTTAAAACGACCTTTTAAAAAAGACTTGCGGGGTGATTTCGTGTGCATTTGCACACGAAATTTTTTGTCATTTTTGTCGTAGGTTAATTGAGCGAGGAATCTTCTTTATTATTAGGTAGGTAGGTACATTACATACCATCACTTTGATGTTATAATTATTTACTAGGACAAGAGGTGATGTCTCAAACATATTCTATGTTCCTTTTACGCGAAATAAATAAAAGGCTGCTCCTGCGTTGGCAATATTCAAAAGGATCAAAACTTAAATATGACGTGGCCTTAAATATGGGGGAAAAAGTTTTTATGGATCTTATGGTATAGTGGCCTAGAGATGCGAAAAGACCTGTTGGTCTGTGCGACAACAGCAGCCCAAAAGTGGATCCGCTTAGCAGAAGACAGACTATGATATCGCAGGAGAGTGGAGGCCTATACCTAACAGTGGATATGAACTAAGAGCTAGAATGATGATGTTTGATCACAGGAACTCCCTATGCTTAGATTACCTAGATGGTGGGTATTCTAACAACGACGTTCGAACTTTGATCCATCTTTGTTAAGGGCCCTGTGCCGGAAAACTGAAAATCCATGCCGGGCGCATCGAAAATTGTTGATTATTTCATGACGGAATGTCGTAGAACTTTTTTTTGTGTACAGATTGTAGGCGACATTGTTTCCGATATTTTAGTGCAGTTTCCATACAAATATGTCGAAACGTATCGAAGCCTATCGACATTTTAGCCAAATCAGACATTTTTTGTCTAAAATTTGGATAGGCTTTGCACCAATAGGAGGTTCTTGTCTTAAAACTACACCAAAATGTAGGAAAAAATGTCACCTACAATCTGTGCACAAAAAAAGTTCTACGACATTCCGTCATGAAATAATCAACAATTTTCGATGAGCCCGACAGGGATTTTCAGTTTCAAGGTCGTTGACGTTGTAAGGCCTCTTAAAGGCGTGTTGGTAATTTCCCGATCAGTTTGACGTTTGGAACTGGTGAAGTTCGTCCGTCAGAGACGAGTTTGAAATGGATCGCTATCAGGCGACCTTCCTTCTTCTAGTCTCGAATAGAGACCAGTCCAGTTCTATGTCCCGATGGTTGTCATCAAAATGGCCATTTTGTACCGAAATTTTGGAATAAGATACTTCACAATTAGTGGCACACCAGTCACCTCTCTCGGCCGCGGCGAAAGCTCAATCTACTTTTTTCTCGACCCCTTCATTATATTCAGGTTGAAACACTCGAATTGAGACTGGTTTCGGATAACTGTACACTGCAATGGGAAACAGCGAATTGGGACAGGTTCGATGCAGTCTCTTTTTTCGAGTCAGTATTGGCTTTTGCGAGCTTTGCTTTTTTTTTGTCTGCAGAAAAACTTTGAATGGTCTCTGACCTCAAAAGGTAATAAAGGAACAATTATTTTTATATGATTAGCCCACTTTTGAGCCTAATACAACTATATACATAGATATGAGAGATCAAATCCAAAACAAAGGGCGATCGAAAGATGATCGAAACAGAAGCAAAAGACGATCGAAACAGGTCATTAAAATAAACAGAATCCATCATTCTGTTAAAAATATTTAAAGTAACCTACTATCAAACAATGAGTACAGTGAACCGAAAGGCGGTAAGTCCCGCTCCCGCTGAAATATCAGGATAAAAAGACTTATGTGTTAATCCAGCTCTCAAGCTATCTGCATGTTAAGTCCCTTTGCAATCAGTTCAGTCGTTTTTGCGTGATTAAAACACAAACAACCAAATAAACAAACACCTTAACTTTTACTGTCGATCAAAACATCAACAAAAGACCATAGAAACAACAACAAAAGACGATCGAAACATCAACCAAAGACGATGATCGAAACAAGCCATTTAAGTAATTAAAACATAATCCATCATTCGGTAATATGTATATTTCAAGTACCATTAAATCAGAAGGTATATAGTGCACCAAATAGGCAACTATGTGAGACATTTATTGGTCATTTCAACTGACACTAATGATAATGACTGATGATTACCTCGAGACCAGTCAGTCCAGTATTTAAATGATCGTTCACAAACGCCCTTGGTACCCAATAAACTAAATATTATTCGGCTAGTCTGTTAAAGCTACTGTTTTTATCCATTTTTGTCCTTGCTATCGACAGAGCAGAAATTGATTAGTACCTACGAATTTCTGCAATAACCTGAACAGAGTCAGAGATCGTCGCTGAACTAAATTGCATTGCGAAATCGTCGCGTCAATGTTCCGAAATAATAACTTGACACTGGCTATAATGCACAAGTATGCGAAGCCGTAATTCATAGAAAAAAAAAAGAATACTTAGCAAACGTTTGGGTTATTTTATTTACAGTTATTTTATATCTAGCTGCCACGTTGGCTAGCCTTAGTATTAAGTTTCCTTACTAAACTTCAATGAATTTTATATTTTGCGTTTGTTTTTAGAATTCCGTACCCGAAGGGTAAAATGGCGAATTATGTAGGTACTTAATACTTATGTACCTATATTAGAAATAATAACGTACTTGAGCAAAATATTATTACCATCAATTTAATTATCTACTTTACGAAATAAGTCAGTCCTACTGACCAGTAAAACTGCCCGACTTCAGATTATATTAAGTCGGTGGCACTGTAGGTGAGGTTATTTTATGCCTTTTTGAAGTCGGTTTTTTTTATCCTATTGAGTGTACTTTCAACTACCTACCACTAAAAAGCATCAAAATTATAACCATTACTTTAATCATTAATGAGTTTTCTGATGAGAAGGTGGTTTCAGAAGCTCCACTCATCGCGTATCTATTTTTGGCTTTATTCTACTGGTGGAAATCGAAAACTGAGCAATTTACTGCAATTGAGGTGCAATTCTGTTTATCACACTGAAGATCCTTATCCGATCTTTTTATGGGACCACCTGTGAGTTAATTCTCCTTTCAAACAAAATCCAAATCGGAGCAATCGAGAATCATACATAAAAAAAAGAATTAAAAATATAGCCCGATGAATTGAGAACCTCATCCTTTTTTGAAATCGGTTAAATTACGTGCAAAAATTACAAAAGATTTTTCTTCTCCACAGTTAGAAGTATAAATTAAGAGGGCGACTTGAAAGAATTTATAGAATGGATGGCAATATTAGGTATCTCAGTAGTGAGTGACGTATTTACCAGCAGGCTGAGTAGGCTGGAGCATAGGGCGGCAGTTTTTTGGGGCGGCAAATTTCTGCATGACGGTTTCTGATGTTTTACACATAGAACTCTGCAACAAATTTTGCCGATCGCTTTCCCCTCTCACTTGTCATTTTTGAATTGTAAAAATAATCTAGGCCATGAAAATTGTAGAGGAAAAGGCGGCAAAAACTTTACACCCTAAACATTTAAAATTTGTAAATCCGATACGGTATCTATCTACTAAGATACCGTATTAATAATTATTACAAAACATACGGAAACCATATTTTGGTTTTAATTTAAGTATCCTTCTTTTGCCTTCATTTTGGTAGTTTTTTTATACGATTAGTTAACTTTTACAACACAAAATTAAAACACCTCTTTAAAAACAGAGATTTTCATTTTAATTCGTCTCGGGATATATTTTAAACATTAGTTTTTCCAGTATTCATTAGTAGTCATTTCCACTCATATTGTGGCAATGCAGTTTTACCTAATAATTCTTTGTCCTGACTGACTGATCGATCTATCAACGCACAGTCTAAACCCCTTGTAGTAGAGAGCTGAAATTTGAAAATTGTGTTTTTCCGTTCGGAAACAAAAAGAACGTGTGCGGTAATCAATACATTTTATATGGATTTAAAGCATTTAGGACTCCCGAATACGGAAAACGTATACGGAACACGTACGTGTGCGGCCAGGCTTAAACGAGAACGACGCTCAACGTCGCAACTCGAGCTGGCTACCTCGCGGTTTTTAGTTAATCAATGCTTCACCTTATCGTACTTCAACGTCATATTTATAATAACTATACTGTGCCATAATTGAAAGTATTAAGAACGCAAATCCTTCATTCGAGTCTCCTTGGAATTAATTACAGACTGTACAGTATAGTAATACTATAGTATAAATTGTCACAGAGTATAAAGTGCGGTCAATGGTCACGGCGTTTATTATCTGTACGTGTTCTGGCATAACTGTGGCGCAAATTATCAACTCTCGTTCGCAGATTTATTACATTAATTGGTACTGATTGTATTTAATTTATAACTAACTGCGCCCCGCGGTTTTACCCGCATTATGTCCAGATCCCATGTGTTTTTTTCAAAATTCCTTTCTTATCGGATGCCAACATCATATAAAGAACACACTCAATATATAAACTTAGGTATTTTTAAAAGGTGGTATTTAAGAAAAACCCGGGTCCCGCCATTTTGACGTTAATATTAAAGAGTTGGTCCCGCCATCTTGACGCTAATCTTAGTTACATACATTCGTAGAAGTTCAATAATATTATTTAAGTAGATTACAACTTTCCTTCTGTGGTGTAGACATTAATTAAATGCCTTATTAAGGGATTTTGAAGGCGCCATAACTTATTTTGTTCACAAAATCTGTTTAAACTCGATAAATAGGTATTTGCGAATTGAGAATATTAAAAATTTTCTATAGATCTCAGAAAGCCTACTTATAATATGAATGATAAACTCAGTGAGCGGGATAACACGATATATTTACACAGGGGCGACAGTGATGACATACTTCTTTCTTTCTTTTCGTATAGTAGGTAGTGTAGCTTACCTGGTGTTAAGAGTTGTCAGGTCGCCCTAAGGCCTAAGGGCTCTAACTTGGAGGAGCACGAAGGTGCTCAGGAAAATGTTTTTTTTTCAGTGACATACTGATAAAGGTTAACATACAAAATTCTTCCTGCAAAGCGACCGCCCTTTACCGTCTAATTAATCAAATATTTTCAAAACACGCAAGATTGGACGCACAAGACGTGCGAAGCCATAAATCAGAGAAGTAAAAACTGTCAAAATACGCATTCTGACTACGCACGCATGCAGGAAATTCCTTGACTTTACATCTTGGCGACATTTGATTTAAGAAGAGTTATTAAAATACTTTATATTATAGGTACGATTTGACTCGTAAAATTTATTTAATTTGATAAGTAATTTAGTTTATAGGCGCATGTCAACTTTTTTTTTAGATTGGTACATATTAGCAAACTAGCAACTCGCCCCGGCTTCGCGCAGTGTTCCAAAACTTGTACAGTACCTAATACTGTGACTCCACCCTCCACCTTAACAGTAAATTTAACATCAGCTAGCTAGCATGACAGCACGAGATACATTTTGTCGAATCGAAAAAATAGCCCTTTTTTTCTCATCGTTTGAGATTAAGAGATAGAACCTTTAAGTGGACTCGACATACTTAATGTTTCTTGAAGCTGAAGGAAAACAAAGCGCTCGCTGTAGCGGTTTTCCATAAATAGGTATTTCGCGAAAAAGGAGCATGGTTCATAAAAACTCGAACATTACAAAAATACGATCCGCAATATAGTGGCTACACCGGCCTACGTGGTAAACAATGAGACTCACCTGTTGTACTACTATATCTAAGGGTTGTCCTGTCAGCAACTCTTCGGAAGGCCGTCTCGTCGGCCGCACGGCATATTCCCTTTCTCCGACAAGCTGGAACAAAAAAGAAAAAAATAAGGAAAATGTTAACTTTTACTGCTCAAAACTACTTTAGGGACAAATTTGATACCATGAAAAATAGACTCCTCCTTTTTTGAAGTCGTTAAAAATGTCCTCGATTTTCAAAATTATTGGATACCTACAAATTTTATTTCAACTCTGCATTCTATCTGCATTACTATAATATACTTTGAAAGGCCATAGAATAGAAAGAAAAAAATATATTTCTGGTATACAGATTTTAATAAAGTTTAAAATCCACCCTACATCAAAGAAATAACCTAGAATCCTAGTTAAAAGTTGTGAGTGCAAATATGTTATAATAAGTGCAAAGATGTATCTAGGTGTTTTCGTCGACATAATGCTTAAGGCAGTTTTAACCAGAAAATATTTAAATGAAAAATACGCATTCAAAAATGTTCACTTGCAACGAGGCTTGAAATCGCTACTTTGGGTCTATACCCCAACGTCTATTCCAACTCGACCAGGGGACTTGCGTGGTCTAGTTGGATAAGACGTTGGGGTACAGACCCAATGACCAAAGAGCTACCTAACTAAGCTACCTATGTATAAGGTATTTTGAATTTGTAAATAACCTACCTAAACCCAACCTAAACAGGATGTGTTTTGATGTTATAGGTACTCGTACAAGATTTACAATCTGGTTATATTGACAATAGTTAAAATACCGGATAGTTTTTTACAATGCACAAACTGCGATGTTTTTCGCTTATTTTGAGCTTAGGTATGTATGTACTTATTACTTACTAACACGAGGCAGGTTAGGTTCTTAGTTCCAAACAAAACAACGAAATCTATGGACATACTACTGTTTCTATCTTATTTTTATGAATCCACCGATGCAATGCATCCACTGAAATGAAACTACACAAGTATTACCTCGACGTTTCGGCAAACGGGTCACACCGGCCGTGGTCTCGACCCGCGTCTAATAATAATGATGGTCGGAAATCGTGTGAGTTTAAAAAGTGAATATACAATGCAATTAGTGACATCAAATCGTCACTTATAAGGTTGAGGGCTAATTATTGAAATAATAATTTACGTTGTTTCTAAATTCAACTCTGTTGTGTGACGGTTTAGAGATATGGTCTAAAGCGGTCTGACGGCAAAAATATGTGTGGTTTGGCATGTTTTTTCGAGTGATAAACTTTTCATTCCGCGACATGGTGATTTTCGTATGGCGAGGCCGTCAACACATGGACTACTTTTCATTCCGATATTCAAACACATTTCGGTTTATTCCACCTCGCGCTTCTATAAATAAAACTCTCGTATCTATTCGATTATTCATTTATAAGAAACCGTCACGTCATTGTAAAACATAAATTTTCCAATTAACACATGTTTGTTAAGGTTTAGTTAAGGAAGTTGCCTGGAACCGGCTTTGGTAACTTGATATGGGCATGTGAGGATAAAACTTTACGAAAAAGTTGACTTTAAAGTGAATGTTACCAGGATGGCTTCTGTGAAATATTTTCGGTTACTTTTGTGGATACTTGTGGTCTAAAACATTCTTAATTCGACATTTCAGTAAAAACGTTACATACAGTCAGTCAGTCAGTCTCCTTGTGACTGACAATTGTGTAACATAGTCCAAATTAAGTTAAAATACGCGATTAAGGGGACAGTCTACCTACTCTTTTCTCCATACAAACTTTACAAACGAGCCTGTAAGCCTGTATGCGAAAAGTAAGAGTTTGAAAATGTCAATAAGGTTTGACTATCTTTATTAGGCTGGTAATCAGCCTAATAAAGATAGTCAAACCTTATTGACATGTTACACAATAGTACACAATTTGGACTATGTTACACAATTGTCAGTCACTGTAAGGCAAGGGCTTCTTCTTAGAGAGGACAGTAAGACGTTACGGGAGCCTACTCCGGATTGTCAGACTCACCATGATCGAAACACATCTGGACATTTCGGTTTCCTTCACCGTAAGAATGATGTTAATAGTGAACATTAGTTTTTCTAATAGGTTAACAAGAAAAACGCAATTTTTTGTAAATTCTCCAATATACAAAAAAATGTATTTAGTTTCAAAATACAAACATCGCGTAACCTACCTACCTACATGCAACTTTATAGCTATACAGATAGATGCACATTCCACACAATACGAATGAAAGAAACATGAAACAGTTTTCGTAAACAATCAGCCCACTCGGTTCTAATTTCGAACTGGGACGTGCCACCGTCAGCCAATAAGGGAACAATGCGATTAGGCATGCGGGTAACTAGCCAATCAGGAGCAGAGGTTCATTATAAACAATCATGGCGGAATTTATGTTCGGCAGCTTGGGAATAGATACGCTTAAACTAGGTAGGTGCTATCTAATCTGCAATAAGTTTGTTTATAATGTTATGTAGTATTAGTTAAACTTGAAATCTGAACTCTAAGAAATTGGGAATAAAATGGTATGATATAATATTAAAGTATGCCAGACAGATTTCATTTAAAAACAGACGGACATACATAACGAAACTATTTAGGAATTTAAGATTCCAGAAACAAAATTAAACCAAATATGAAAGCTTGTTTTGAAAGGAGGCTATGTGTGTGGTAAAGAGTTAATGAGGAGGAACACTAACTTTTTATCCTGGCAGAGGGCGTTAGTCGAATGATCTTAGGTTTGAATTAAGAACTGTCAAACAGGTGTTTTTACAACTCTCGGCGCCAAATTGGCCAGGACTTTCGGCGGGAAAGCGGAGACAACATGTCGTGCTTCAATTTTATTTTCGTTAAACTATGTTGTAAACTCGATTAAATTGTGTAACTTTGGTGGAATCTTATTCAATTTAGTTCCGTGAATGTACACAAGTGTAGTGAAAACAAAATTGAGTGTTAAACATGGACTTTCCGTTGTTTCGCGCCGAAGCTCCTTTGAAGGTTATAGTAAAGTTGCCACCGATTTACCATAGCCCCTGACTTGAAACTATAGGCCCGATCGGGCTAATTTCATGCAAAATACTTGATACTGGCAAGAGGTACAAGATGTACGACGCCAAAACTATACTAAGAAGAAACTTGAAATATTCTAAAACTTGACCCTGGCTATTCCAAATTGGCCATATCGGTCTCAGACCGAAATAAATAAAAAAAAAAAAAAAAATTGGCCAGATCAGTCTCAGACCGAAAGAAAAAAAAACTCGGCGTTTTCATTCGTGGACATCAACAAAAAAAAAAAAAAGATCATCCGATGCCAGCGCCATCTGCTCACAGCTTTGCGTGTGCCACCCCATTGAAATGCAAGCCTAAAATAGACCATACATAACTTTATGCATAACCTATTTTTTTGACACTGGATAGATGTATGTTTTAGTCGTGCGATGCCATAAATCAAGTACCTACAAATAAAAAAAAAAGTTAACAAAGTGAACGTTACGTGTAGGTAATATTGCGCACGGAAGTTTCAATGGATAAATAAACAATCAAAGATCTATTTCTATCTCGTTTCTTGGAATATCCCTGACGAGTCACATGCGCAAACGCCGGTGCAAAGTTCAGTGTTTAATGACATGATTTGCCAATTGACGTAAAGCTTTGGTCGGGTTTAAAATAGGTAGGTTGGGCACTCTGATAGGTATCTTCTTCCTATATTAACAATGTCCTAGCCATTGAACTGGACTGGTCTCTATTAGAGACTAAAAGGAGAAAGGTCGTCTGATAGTGATCCATTTCAAACTCGTCTCTGACGGACGAGCTTCACCAGTTCCAAACGTCAAACTGATCGGGAAATTACTTACACACACCTTTATAAAAGATATCGGGATCAAAAACAGTCTGTGTTACTCAGGGTGAATGTAGCTGAAATGGTGAAATCGGTCCAGTTTTTTTCGAGTTTATTCATAACAAACACACAGACACCTAAATACAAATCTTTCATCTTTATAATATTAGTATAAGTATAGATATAGATGTCCCAGCCATAGAACTTGTCTATTAGAGACTAGAAGAAGAAAGGTCGCCTGATGCATTTCAAACTCGTCTCTGACGGACGAGCTTCACCAGTTCCGAAGTCAGACTGTTCGGGAAATTACTTACATACACACCTTAAGAAAGATGGATCAAAATTCGAACGTCATTGTTAGAATACCCACCATCTATACTGTATTTCAGATACTTTGAACAAAAATGTAAACAAAGACCTGTAAATTAAATTTTAAAAGAAAAATTAAATAAAGATCTGTCACTTTCAAATAAATGGACTGAATTTTTTTCTGGGGGCATGGTAGTGAAGAAAAGAGTAGGTATCCTTTCCCCTTAAGGGGAAACCCCAATTGCGTGACAGGGATAGCGCTATTGAATTTCAGATGTATTAATGAAGGACGTAAGATGCTAGTACGAAAAATTTTAGAGCCCAAAAACATTTGGTAATTACAAGATAACAAAACATTAATTTTGAATTTCAAATCATAGATGCCTTGCATTGAACTAAGATCAGTACATCTACAAAGTTTTATTAGTACGTATAAGTTAAATATTGACTAATAAAAACATTTTTTTTTGTAAAATTTAGAAGGAAGTTTGTGATTTGATTCTATCGAGAAAATTGTCTGTAATAGTGTTTTCACAACACACAGGACCTAGTAAATATGCTCAACTTTAATGACCATTGTTTTCGAAACTGATGTTTCAATTTTTTTTATAATGAACCGTCCGAGAAAAATCATTTCTGGCCTACTGTAGAGGCTTAAAGATAAGGTATAAAATTAAAACTTCCTTGTATCCTAGACATTTATTAGGGGCCTTACTTTTTACATTGTATGTAAAATATCTGGGGTCGCGACTCTGATTGCGTATGCGCCGGTCAAATGTCAAGTTGACAATGGCTGTTAGTGGCAGGCGGGAGGTTGGCAGGCCAGGGCTAGGCGGGTGGTAATTAACGTTATTACATGGTATATTGCTCATTTACGAGTTACGTACATGTTTAACAAATGAAATTTAATTGCAGAATGATCTCGTAGACTGAAATTGACTTGGGTTCCTGGGTTTCTTTTAGTCAAATTTGACCTAATGTCACAGACTTGCTTTTGACCTGACAGGTTTTTAGGGCATCGTACCCAAAGCACAGCCCAAAGGGTAAAACGGGACCCTATTACCATGGCTCTTACTGAGACTGCGCTGTCTGTCTGTCTGTTACCAGGCTGTATCTCATGAACCGTGATAGCTAGACAGTTACAAATTTCACATATGATGTATTTCTGTAGCCGCTATAGCAACAAATTAAGTACTAAAAACACAACAAATATTTTAAGGGGGGATCCTATACAACAAACTTATTTTTGACATATAAACGCAACGACCGCGACACCGCAATTTATTTTTACCACAGGCGCCATCCTGTGATAAACTGGCGTCAGCAGGCGGTAAAGATAAATAAATTCTAACGTGCATCGAAGTTGCGTTGCGTACACGAATTTCGCTTGGTCCAGTGCTTATTTAAGGGTAGGTACGGAATACTCAATTGTGATAATGGTACCGAACCCTTCATGCGCAAATCCCACTCACACTTGGCCGGGTTTTTATGCTATTGCATAGCTTTTATCGCGGGCTTTGAGCGCGGCGACCGAATCAAGAAATTCCGTAACGAAAATAAAACCTAACACCCCCCCACTCCGCCTACCATGTAGCCTAAGAAAAGAAAAAGCTATGCAATAGCTTTACCGCGGCAGTCCCCGAGTGGCACATGTTTTTTAAACAGCTGCGGGATCTCGTAACTTGATTTTTTCTAGAAGTATTTTTGTTTGAAGATATTAGGTATAAATGACTTACAAACAGTTTGTGGTCTAAACTGCGTAATACAGCAGTTAGTGGGCAGTTTGTGTAATTGTAACTTACGAAGGAAATGACTAAGCTATTGCCTGTCACGCGAACGTGTCTTGCGACAGACAGGACAGCCTTACGAGTTTTATAGATTAGGTACAAGTTTCATTGTAATCGGTTCAGTAGTGTTTACGTGAAGGTGTAAGAAAGTCTGTAAAAAACAATCTTCTAATATATAAAATTTCCATGTCACAGTGTTAGTTACCGTACTCCTCCGAAACGGCTTGACCGATTTTTATGAGATTTTGTATACGTATTCAGTAGGTCTGAGAATCGGCTACTATCTATAATTTATAAGGCAAAACAACGTTTGCCGGGTCAGCTAGTAATAATATAGATTTGTCTTGTTTTTGCGATGTTTTATTAAAATTAAACCCATTTTTCGGTTTTTTATCGCGTGATGTTTATTACTTTTACAATTGTTTTAATTGTTTCTAATCCTGAAGAAGGGACCCGTAAAGGTCTCGAAACGTTAGAGCATTGAAAGAATGCTAAAAGTAATAAAAACCACGCGGTTAAAACTGAAAAATGAGTTTAATTTCAAATGAAAACTTTGTAAATATGTATATAGGGCTGTGTACCCAATGGGAAACTTTAACTAAGACTCCGGTCTGTCTCCAGGCTGTATCTCATGAACCGTGATAGCTAGACTGTTTTTTTTTACAAATGACGTATTTCCCCCTTAAATTCCCCCTTTATATATTTGTTTTATTTTGTTTCCAGTATTCGTTATTATAGCGGCTACAGAAATACATCATCTGTGAAATTTTCAACAGTCTAGCTATAGTGCGTTTCATCTTTAATTACCTATGCCGTCATGTTAGTAGCAAAACAAAAAAGTCTTGCCTTAATATCTTGAATGTGCTATACCCTAAACCTTGAATACAGGATGATTCGTTCATTCATTCTTTATATACAAACCCCCCTAAATTCAAAGTAGCACATTATTTTTTTTGAATTTTGCACGTTTTTGTTTTGCTACCAACATGACGGCATAGGAATTTAAAGCTGAAACGCACTCTATTACGGGTCATGAGATACAGCCTGGTGACAGACGGATCGACAGACAGCGGAGTCTCAATAATAGAGTCCCGTTTTTAGGGTTCCGTACCCAAAGGGTAAAAACGGGACCCTATTACTGAGACTTCGCTGTCTGTCTGTCTGTCTGTCCGTCCGTCCGTCTGTCACCAGGCAGTATCTCATGAACCGTAATAGCTAGACGGTTGAAATTTGCACAGAAGATATATTTCGGTTGCCGCTACAACAACAAATACAAAATAAAACAAATATTTAAGAGGGGCTCCCATACAACAAACGTGTTTCAAAAACTACAAGGGAATCGAGTAGGTCGTGGAATTCAAAATGGCCGCCCTGTCTGTCAAATATACAGTCTGCCTTCACTTACCCAAGAGTTTCTTATAAGTTTCAGATTTTCTTTGTGCCAAAGTTTTTTTTTTCTTTATTTTTGAGTGGTGTGGTCGTCGAATCGAAGCTAAATATTTCACATTTTCCTATCAAATTTAAAAATTGGATGTAAATCATTTTAGGGTTCCGTACCCAAATGTCATAGTGGTGCGGAACCCTTCGTGCGCGAGTGTCGCACTTGCCCGGTTTTTACCCTTTGGGTATATAAATCTGTATACTTCGTTTTAAACTAATCTTACTTTCTAAACTTAAGTTAAAATAAATACGAGAAGCGCGTGTAACCAAACAATTTTCACAATAATAATAATTAACATAAGTTAGGTATTATTTTTAATGACTAAAATAATACAATGATGACTCCCACACATCTCGAATAACAATGACAAGGTTGAAGACAAGTTTTCATGAAATGTACGTAAATTGCACGTTATTTCAAATGTTAAGGGGGAGACTTGAAGAATTTGTAAAATGGCTCCCTTGCTTATAAGCTATGATTAAAAGTTGACTAAGTTATGCAGTGTTTGTCTCTGTCTATCAACTTTGAATCGTTATATGACAGTAAAAGACAAACGATACATAGTTTATGCAGATGTCAATATTGTAATTGTATTGTAAACGCAGCTTAGTACAGATTGTACAGACTGACTTGAGTCACAATAACATAAGTAAACATAGCCTATAAATGTATGGGAATTGCGTGTGGTTGACTACAGACGCGTATAATGAACTGAGTACCATGTGGGTGCGATTGACAGAAGCTCGATTGCTTAGGACATTCTACAATACGTCGTCGCTCCTTTACTAAATTAATATTAATTAATAAACTCCCAAGTGTTACAAACAGTATTTTTTTTAGTGTTACAAACAGTATTATTACAGACGACAAATATATTATCACAGATTACAAATATAAATAAAGATTACATTGAAAAGCTTACCTAAAACTAAAAGAAATTAAATAAAATAAAATAATAATTAAAAAATATATAAAGAAAAAACTAAACAAAACAAAAAGAAATAAACAAAAACGAAAATAAAATAAAAAGAGCATTATTTTATTATCTCAGTAATTACAGAACATACGGAAACCATTTGTTATTTTATTTAATCT
The DNA here is from genome assembly GCA_958496205.1 of Idaea biselata. Classification (NCBI taxonomy): domain Eukaryota; kingdom Metazoa; phylum Arthropoda; class Insecta; order Lepidoptera; family Geometridae; genus Idaea; species Idaea biselata. The sequence continues at coordinate 29,433,175 of OY292395.1, read as the reverse complement.
TCTTTTGCCTTCATTTTGGTAGTTTTGTTAACACGGTTAGTTAACTTTTACAACACAAAAAAATATATTAAAACAACTCGATAAAAACAGTGATTTTCATTTAAAAGGGATATATTTGAACAATGGTTTTTTCCTGTAGGTATTGATCTAGTTTATAGTAATCTGCACTTCATATTGGTATAGTGGCCGGCAAACAAGTTGGAAAATTTTGACGTGGAAGGGAAAAGTTCGCGCAGTACTTTTTACATGCGACTTCTATGAAAAATCGACTTTGCACGTCCGCCATTTTAATACAGTTTAACCTTATTACTAATTAGCAATATAATTAATATTAAACGAAAAATTTTGTTTTGGCGGTTCGTCGTAACTCGAGCTAGGGTCAATTTTTTTTTAGGAAGATGTGGCAAATAATAGTCTACAATAAAAAGACGATGTAGTTATAGCTACCGCGCGGCAAAGAGTTTTTAGTTTATCAATGCTTCACCTTAAATTGTGAAGCTAATTGTTTTTTTTTTCGTTTCTCAACTGTTTTTGTGTCCCACTCTGGTTATAAACTGATTTATACGTCCTATTATTTATGTGTCTATTCGAAACTGCAATGTAGAGAATTAGTTTGAGTTATTGGAGTTCCCATATTAAGATATTCTTACATAACTTGGGGTTTAATGGGGCTTTATATAAATTAAATGTTTAATAAAGACTAAAGAGTACCTAAGTTAATGAAAGAAAACTAAGAAAATAGTCAAATCACATCCCTTTTAAAAAAAAAATATTCCTCTCATTAAAATACTGGCACTTTATGCAATAAAAAAACGGAAAAAGATATTAAAAATAATTCAGCAAGTTCCGTTTTGAAGCCGGAAATGATCATTTTTGTTTCTTTTGCAAAAAGTTTTTCGTAGATTTACGGCCAGTTTTTAAACCGCTCGCTGTCTTTACTCTTTACCGAAGTGGTTGTGTTAGCCAATGAAAACCAAAAAGCTAAATTGTCAAATTACATCCCTTTTAAAAAAAAACTCAATAAAATACTGGCACTTTTTGCAAGAAAAAAACGGAAAAACGAATTAAAAATAATACTTACAGCAAGTTCCGTTTTGAAGCCGGAAATAATTATTTTATTTTCTTTGCAAAAAGTTTTTCGTAGATTTACGGCCAGTTAATAAACCGCTCGCTGTCTTTACTCTTTACCAAAGAGGTTGTATTACCCTATGAAAACCAAAAAGTTCTAAACATACTTACATGGGTAGAGGCGCTAGGTACATAAATAGTACAAGTAGTAGAGGTATGAATGAATGTAGGTATGGAAGCGTGCAGTACTCGGGCAAGAAATTTGTTTTTCTTTTAACCCTCTCGACGGAAAATTGTTTGTTATATGTTTGGGGAATCTCTTTGTGTATCTGTCTGTAATCGTAGCTCACGAACGGATGAAACGATTTTGATGTTGTCTTTTTGTTTGATTGATAACTCATTTCTAAAATAACCAAGTTGAACAACGAAATGTATGAGGAGGAACACTAACTTTTTATCCCGGCAGAGGGCGTTAGTCGAATGATCTTAGGTTTGAAATTAAGAACTGTCAAACAGGTGTTTTTTACAACTCTCGGCGCCAAATTGGCCATATCTGTCTCAGACCGAAAGAAAAAAAAACTCTGCGTTTTCATTCGCGGGGGACCATCAACAAAAAAAAAAAGATCATCCGATGCCAGCGCCATCTGCTCACAGCTTTGCGTGTGCCACCCCATTCTATATGCAATGTATTGTAATTCTATTGACCTACAGTCTGACTTTGGAACTGGCGAAGCTCGTCCGTTAGAGACGAGTTTGAAATGGATCACTATCAGGCGCCCTTTCTCCTTCTAGTCTCTTAGATACCAGTCCAGTTCTATGGTTTGGATGTATGTTTGTCTACATTAATATTATAAAGAGAAAATATTTGTATTTTTGTGTCGTGTGTTTGCGTATGTTTGTAATAAATTAACTGAAAAACTTAGGTGCCGATTTCAAAAATTCTTCCATTATTAGAAAGCTACATTCACCCTGAGTAACATAGGCTACTTTTGATCCCGATATTCCCACGGGATCGGGACTTACGCTGGGTGAAACCACGGGACGCCATCATCATCAAAAATTTGATAACAAAGACCTTAATAGACAAAGCTAGCTATTATCATTATGTAAAGAAAGAAATATTTAAAGTTCTAGGTCTAATTATAAATGTAAGTATATTGTATTACATATTTATTTATATTCGCATAAGTATATTGTAAAAATAACAAAGAGACAAATGTCTAAAGTACCATAACATTACACAGGTGTGGTAAGAACGCGAACTATGTAAATGAAAGGAAATAGTATTTACGTGTGTATCTAGTACCTACAAGACGGACCGACCTTTATAACAAAACTAGCTGCGTCTCGCGGTTTCACTCGTGTAAGTCCCGATCCCATGGGAATATCGGGATCAAAAGCCTATGTTACTCCTCGATAATGTAGCTTTCTATTGGTAAAAGAATTTTTGAAATCGGTCCAGTAGTTTCGGAGCCAATACGTTACACTTACAAGCAAACAAACAAAATTACTACAGAATACCTATGTCTAGGGGAACTGTTAAAGTCGTAAATCATTTTTTTATTCAAAGTCCTTGTCGCATTTTGAAATTATAAGAAAGATACATTGCGCGAAAGATACCTTCTACGAAAGAGACATTTTGCGAATAAGCCCACTATATTCTTTGTTTAAAGAGCTGTCACTTCAAATAAATGTAAGGGATTTTGGAGGACGAAGATGTTTACCTATTCGATCTAAACAGAAACTTAGATCAAAAAGGTAAACAAAAATAGGGTAGGTACTAGGTACCTATAGCTTTAATACGTTTCTCAAGCGTTTTTCATACATTGTTGACCAAAAATATATTTAAGGTTCAAGTCTTAGATAAAAACAAATAAGGGCAGATACGGTACCTAGCCACGGCAAATGAAACGATAAAACTGCGTCAGCTGACGCACTAGCCTCAGTCGTATGTGGAACCGTTGTCACGTAAACACGTACTGTCACACTGCGATTCCCGATTCGGATTTCGCTTCAGTGATTGCTATCTCGTTCGCGTTGCAGCCTGGAACGTCTCTCTATCTCTGTAATTGATTACAATGTACATGACATTGGCAATGTTTATGTGGGGGTGTGTATTTGCATTTAAGTGTTTCTGGCTCGTTTTTCGACTACCAATGTTAGAATATACCGTATCTACATATAAGAACATCATTGGTTCAAGTACAATCCGATTACTCAAGGGTTGCTGCATAGAATAATATATTTACCCTATTAGCCATCAGATTCTGGTAAATTCCGTAGATGCATTTAACGATGCGTTCTCAAGTGCAGCCGACCTCAATATGTTTAACTTACCCACTTTACTTGGAACACTATTTGCTAAGCAATATTGCAAGTGATTACTTATTTATGTTTAAGTTACAATGCAAAGTCGCTACGTTACTTAACTTCCCAGCCAACACATAAGCCAGATAGTAGCGAAAATATACCACAATAAGCAGTGTCAAGCTTTATTACTTTTGTATTACAGCTGATTTTATGGCTTTATTTTGAATAAGAGAGTTCTTAAATTAAAATAATGTTGTAAGCTTACTAAATTCTGTATAAAGTTCGCGGTATTTTTTTAAGCTGAATAGTAATCAAGAGTAGAATCTGCTAAACAAGCGATATTCCAATAAAAGTAATTGAAACAGCTATTTTCTGCACAGTAGCTGAAGTTTTTGCATTGTCCTGTATAACATATTTAAGCAAAGCAGTTAAACAGCAAAACGCTGAATATTAGATGAAATATTTTCTTTAAGCTGCATAGTGTACGAAATGGTACTAATTTATTCAGATGCTGAATATTTTAGATTTTTTCTTCTTTACACAGCTGACTTCTGCATAATTGAAAATAAACTCCTTGTTTTACCTAACTTATAGCGCTATAAGCGTACAATTGTCTTTATGTTCAGCTTAAAACAATATCAGTTACAAATGTGGGTATCTTAAGCAGCAAATAACTGATTAATTGAAGATATCGTATGTTTATATCCAGATATTTCACCTTTCTCTGAGAAATGTATAATTATTGTACTTTAAACCAAATAATTTCTGGATATGTAGTCGTATGTGAACTATTATGCAGAAATAAGCAAAATAATCACTGAAATAGACACTTTTATTCAAATTGGCCGTCCGCCATTAACTACCGTTCGACATAACCTCTTTTTATAAAAATCGTCAACATTTATCTTATGAAACACTTTGTTTAGTGAGTAGGATACATTAGCAGATATACAAAATTTGATTCTCATTATTTACTGGGACTGAAATTTGATAAAAAGTAAAGATAATTTAATTAAGTTATATTGTACATTTGTTTACCTTTTAAATTGTAGCTTTATCATAAGGCGCTCAAAAAATGTACAATAATCATATTGATAATTCACAGTAAAGTGCCATGCGTTTATATAATTCACCTCAAACTTACCTTACTTACCAAACTTTTGAAGACGTACAATTTTTTGAAGTATAAGTAACCCAAAATAATTTCGTCACAATGAAAAATACATTAATACTTTTTTTACTTACATAATTTCTGTGTAAGACTACTCCTGAGATCGGAATTTTGAATATCATTTGAATATCTGAACTCACAAATTCACATCTGCATAAAATATGTATAATTTCTGGACTAAAGAAAAATCTGAATTTATGCAGAAGATATTCAGTGTGTTGTACATTTATTCAGCTGCTATGTGGCTGTTAATCAAATGTTATCCAAATTGAAGCAAGATATTTTGTGCCCAAATTGCTTGAATATCATCTGTATAAGCGCTTACACGGAAGTTATGCAAATACTTATCCAGCTTAAAGTCAAAAAAATTGCTTTTACGCAAAATTTATTCAGCTAATCTGTGTTGGCTGGGTTCCTTGTTTCCAGTTTATTTTAAGAAATAAATATTGTTTCCTGAGAGTTTGAAGTTTTATATTTTAAGAGTTAAGTAAATAGCTATGTAACTAAGTAACAGATTTATTTTAAAGTTATATCTTTAAAATAATGTTAAAAGTAATAAACACCACGCGATTATAAAACCGAAAAATGAGTTTAATTTCTAGCTAATAGTCCAGGATCCCTGATTGATTACTATCAAGCTAGTTTTCCGTGAGTAGCTTTATTTTGATGAGACGCCCAACAATTTCCTACACGAAACTCTCGATTGTGGTAGATAACGGATGTAGGATCTGTACTACTACTTTTGAGCGTAGGACCGGGATAACGTACCACGCAATTTATAGGTCTATATGACTGTTAAATTATATAACACAGATGATGCATTTTTAGGGTTCCGTATTTTAATCAGCTATGGTTGAAAAAAAATATTTTTAAAGGAAAAATAGCATTCAAAAATTTTCACTTGCGGCGAGGCTTGAACTTGCGTAGTCTAGTTGGAACAGACGTTGGGTACTGACCCAAAGACGCGAGTTCAAGCCTCGCCGCAAGTGAAAATTTTTGAATGCTATTTTTCCTTTAAAAATAAATTTTCTACATAAAATAGCCTTGAGCTACATAGAAAAAATAAAAAAAGAAATTTACAGCTATGGTTGTATATAGAATCAAAGATTATTTCGCGTAAATGAAACATGGAATATGTCTGAAACGCCACCTTTAGTGCTAGTACATAATATCTAGTACCTACCTACCTACCTAGTATGTACAAGTAGGTAATATACCCAGCTACTTACCTAGTAAAGTAGGTACTTAAAGATAAATCTCATTAGAACCGCCATAGAACAACATTAATGGTTTCCTGAGCTAAGTGCCAGTCTCCATTAAAGTTGTACATTGAAACAAAATGCTGTATCGTTTACGACGGACATCTATTATAGTTGTTGCGGTTGGAACCATGAGCAGCTTCATGGGGTCTAATAAATAAACAATTATGTCGTTAAAATTAAATATGCCTTATTAAAATATCTATTGCTACTAAATACTAATATTATAAAGCGTAACGTTGGTAACATGTATGTATGTATATTGGGGATAACCTCCACTACTGGGACGATTTCAAAGATTCTTTCACCATTAGAAAGCTATTATATTCACCCTGCGTAACATAGACTACTTTTGATCCTGAAACTCCCCCGCGATCGGGACTTACGCGGGCAAAACCGCATGTGCAGCTAATAGTTCATAAATAGAGCCATCATTTATCCTGCATCTATATTCCATTGAACTAAGTAGGAACCCGAGTACAAATTAGTAGATAATTTTCAAGTGTTTCGACAAACAAAACGCCAGCATTTGGTCACGTTATGATGTCATATTGCGCATGTTGCGTTGTTTACGTTGTCTTGTATAAAGCTGTACCTAAGCGTCGTGCGAGTTTTGGGTTTTGGCAGCAGTTTAGTAGACAAATAGGCAGAGGTGTTGATTTTTAGGGTTCCGTAGGTAAAGGGTAAAAACGAGACCTCTATTGACTTCACTGTCCGTCTGTCTGACTGACACCAGGCTGTATGTCATGAACCGGGATAGCTAGAAAGATTAAATATCACAAACTTTCGTAGATGATATTAACTACCTATTTCTGTTATAAATATAAATGAAATAAACTAGCTGCGTCCCGCGGTTTCACCCGCGTAAGTTCCGATTCCGTGGGAATATCGGGATCAAAAGTAGCCTATGTTACTCCTCGATAATGAAGCTTTGTTTTGGTGAAAGAATGTTTGAAATCGGCCCAGTAGTTTTTAAGTTTATTCATTACAAACATACAGACACACACACACACGATAAACAAAACTTTCGAACTGCCGATCATTTTTTTTTTGCGATATTTTTTTGGAATTACCTAACTACAAACGAAAATATTTTCAGTACAAACAGCTACATACGGAACCCTATCGAATTCCACTAAAAGTCGGGTGCCAAGTAGGTACCTACTGCCAAGTTCACATAGCCCCTTATGCATAGATTAAATTATTATACTATGAGAGTTGCCATCTAGAAGAACTTTCAGAACCAACCAAGTGAACAAACAAGAATAAACCGCTACAGACACAATTACATAAAGTAACCATTTATATTCCCAGATAAAATCAACATTTTCGGTTTTCGACTCAAAAGACCAGTTTCTACAGTAATTTGTATTTGGCCTCTTTACTTTTAAGACTTTTTGGTTTAAAGGTTATTAAGATATGGCGGCCGACTGGAAATAAATTGTCACCCACTTTGGGGTAGCGTAATTAATAGCTACAGATAGTAGTTTTAAGAGGACAGTCTCCATACTCTTTCTCCATACAAACGTAGTCGACTATTTCCTCCCTGGATAAAGACATTAGAGCAAATATGTTTATGCCATAATACCTATATCTGTCATGACTATGACTATGACCTACCTTTTGATTTTTTTATTTTCTAATTAGAATAGTAATAAAATAAATAAAAAATAATTATAATAAAAAAATTTCGCGGTTACGACCGCATAAGTCCCAATCGTGCGGGAATATCGGGATAAAAAGTATCCTATGTTTTATTCCAGTTCTTCAGCTATCTGCATACCAAGTTTCATCGTGATCGGTTTAGTAGTTTTTGTGTGAAGGAGTAACAAACATACTTAATAATATATTTTTTGCTCTTTAGTTGGAATGAAGGTGTATCGCCAAACTGCAACTTTTTTTTATCCGACTACGACAAAAAAGGGTTATTTACTTTTAACATTGAAGCTTTTTTTGAAATGTCAACAATGAGCAAGAATCACTGACCTCCATTCCAACTGGACAGGACAGTGCACTGAATTTTGTGCCGATTTGATCTGCGCCATGTTACGCTGTTTTCTATTGAAAGTGATGGTGATGGTTCACGGAATTATTAGTTCCATGGACGGTCACTATCACTTTCAATAGAAAACGCGCGACAAAAGCGCAACATGGCGCCAATCAAATCGGCACAAAGATCTAAGGGGGCGTCCATAAATTACATGAGGTGTTTTTTGACATTTTCTTCCCCTCCCCCCCCTCCCTGGTGAGATGTCGTGAGATTTTATTCAACCCCCTCCCCCATCCTCCAATCTCACGTGAGATTTTTCAAAATGTTTCTTACGTAAACGCGTTGGATTGTTATTGTAAAAATAAAAAAAAAATTTGCTTCAGAGTGTGTTCAGTTACTGGAGCAGTAAAATACAGCTCCGGTAGCAGAATTTTTTTTTCAGTGTGTACAATCTGGATAAAATGGACCAAAATAGTAAGTATAATTTTTTTTTTGTTTCAATCAGAAAAAAAATTGCGTGATATTTGCCGAGACCCCCCCCCCCTCCCCAACGTAAGATTAGATGAGATTTGACTCGACACCGTGAGGTGTTTAAACACCTCACGTAATTTATGGACGCCCCCTAATATAATTTGGTATATTATAGCAATTCCAGCGTACTTGTATAGATAGAGTTCAGTGGCAAGAATCGTTAAAATGATGTTGATTATTAAAACATTACAGGACGAAGGTTAACTTCAGAAGCGCCATGTTGCCGCAAAAACGTTTGTTAGTAGGTGATTTGTTTATTTACAGGTTCTTATAGGTAGGTACCTACTTGTAGTAGGTATATACATATATACCTACCTATATAAATTCCATTACATATTATTATTTACCTTTAGTTTTTACTGTATCAATCAATCACTAACATTCATGCTACCAATATCTACACTACACCACAGAACTACACTCATATTATAAAGAGGAAAGATTTGTATTTTTGTGTGTCGTATGTTTATAATGAATAAACTCAAAAACTACTGGATCGATTTTAAACCGTGGGATCGGGACTTACGCGGGTGAAACCGAGGGACGCAGCTAGTTGTTAATAAACAAGTATGTTTGTTTGCTCTTTAACGGAAAAACTACTAAACCGATTGCGATGACACTTCGTATGTAGATAGCTGGAGATTGGGTTTAACACATAAGCTACTTTTATACCGATATTCCGGCGGGATCGGGACTTTCGCATGTAAAAGCACGGGAAGAAGCTAGTCAATAAGCTTTGTTCTATATATTTTTTAAAGTCAATTTGATGACTTTATTTATACTTAGAACAACGCGTTTCTAAGGTAACATTTCTGTATATCCCCATAACCCAGTTACTTTTAAATAAATATATACTTACCTTACTAATAAATAATACAATTCCTTCAAATATATACTGGTAAATTAAATATATAGGTACAATTCCCTCCTACACCATACGTTTAATTTCCTCGAAGATAACATCGCTTCGGTTAAAAAACGTCATTCGACCAAGTGACAACTGCCACTTATGTGTCAAATTTTCGACAGCGCGCAAGGAAAGTGTGGTCTTGATCCGAAATCGAAGCCTTAATTATTTTTTAACAGAAAAGGTAGGTAGTTATTAAAAACTAGTTTTTAAAACCAAAAATATGTTATGTGATTGGCTAAACGGATATTATCAAGGGTGACTGTATTAATATAATATTGCAGATTTTTTATCAAACAGTTCAATCTAAATCACAGAAAAAATAAGTAACCAGCTAATAAATAGGATAGAGCTACTTTCGCGACAATGTGAATCACGTGATCACTGCAAAAAACTCCATGAGTTTCTTGTGTCTTCTTCTCATTTTAGCATGCATCTATTAATTAGTCCTGTTTAAGTGCTGGGTGATCTAACCTATGTACTTGTCTCCGTTTATTTATACTCTGCCTATGTATACATATAATGTACTAACTACGAGTAGTAGGCTTAGTAGGTATAGTGGGTATCTATCTATACATATAAAATTCAAAGTCTGATTAACTGACTGTATATCAGCGCTGAGCCCAAACCGCTGGTCCTAAGGCGAAACCAGACATTGCGAGGCGTGCGTTGCAAATGGTTCGCCTCGCATGCCTCGGGCTGTGTGGACGTGTGTGCTCATAGTGTGCATTCGCGTCATACTATCGTTACGAACGCCGCCTCAGTGCGAGCCGTGCGCTCCGTGTGGACGGATGGATGTTTTTCTATTGTTCTACTGGCGAACACTGTGCGTGGTTGTTTGCGTTCTCAGCTTGTGTGTCATGTGTCATGCGGGAGGAATGCATAAATGAAATCACACATGCCTTCGTTTGAGGCATGCGTGACAAACCATTCGCAACGCACTCCTCGCAATGTCTGGTTCCGCCTCTAGAGACATGACATTTGGAGGGTGTGTTTTTTGTGAAATGTAGGTAGGTACCTCCTATACACTAAGAAAAGGTTTTTCGAAATATCCACGCGCACGGGATCGGTAACTACGCGGGTGAAACCGCGGTACGCTGCTAGTCAAAGACAAATCTCGGTTTGTTTACAAAATATTCTTGTTCGGAAACTAGTTTTTGTTCAACGGATGTGTTTGCCAAGTTCTCTTGTCAGTTGATGATGGCGCTAATGTCGATACGAAGTCTTAGTAAATTGTTAGTTCCAATGGAATCCACCAGAACAAGATAAAATTGTTGGCGTTTGTGTTATGTACCTAGGAGACTCTCCCACCTACAAGACTGCGAAGATTTCGCACATTTTTTTACTAGGTCTATCTGTTTTTGTGTTTTATCTTTTTAGGGTTCCGTGCCCAAATTGTTAAAACGGGACCTTATTACTGAGACTCGCTGTCTGTCCGTCTGTCCGTTTGTCACCAGGCTGTATCTCATGAACCGTAATACAGTTGAAATTCTGACAGATGATGTATTTCTGTAGCCGCTATAATAACAAACAACTAAAACGAATAATAAAGGGGGTTCCCATACAACAAACGGTAAAGCGCAACGTAAGCTCGTGTTATTTTTATCACTATCGCCATCTAGTGATAAACTGGCGTCAGTGGTAAAGATAGGCGAAATACTCGTTTTTGCGTATTTCCCTTAGTCCAGTGTTTATTTTAGGGTTTTTGAAATCGGTCCAGTAGTTTCGGAGCCAATTCGTTACAAACAAACAAACAAATAAATCATTCCTCTTTATAATATTAGTATAGATCTATTATAGATAGATCTTCTATTATTATAAAGCGGAAGAGTTTGTTTGGTTGTTTGTTTGTTTGTAATCTTAGGAACCGCTGGTCCGATTTAAAAAATTCTTTCATTGTTGGATAGTCCATTTATTGAGGAAGGCTATAGGCTACTTTTGATCCCGATATTCCCACGGGATCGGGACTTACGCGGGTGAAACCGCGGGGAGCTGCTAGTATAATATACATATAAGGACAGGATAAGGATAACCAATGGCGACACGACATCCGCCGAGTCAGCTAGTGTTTACGTCTGTAAGCCGTAAAGACCTAACTATACAAAATCCCAGGCTAATAATAGCTCTAACAAAATTACAGAAACCTAACAAAAAGTTGATAAACCATCTGATATCTTCATCATATAAAAAATGAATAAAACGGAGTCAAACTTGAACATTTTTGACAAAAAATTGCCGTCTCGTATATTAACCGGATGTTAGAATTTTAAAAAAGTATTGGAATAAAAAACTTGTAGGTATCTACCTAGGTATACTTACTTATACATTATTCTAAAGTAAAACTACAGTTTTTCAAAAAATGTGGAGATAACGGAACGGGCACTAGTGGCGCAGTTGTCTAACGCATCACACAGAATGTAGCCATAGGTTGCAGGCTCAAGTCCTGCAAATTTTAGGAAATATTTAAAAAAATAACTATAATCCAAGTGTAGCAAATATTTTAAAAATAATAAATAACCTATTAAAATTAATAGTCTAAAAAAAGAAATCCCTAGGTATGGTCTTAGATTAAAACAAAAAACTAAAGGTACGGTACCTAGTCTCGGAAAATGAGACGATAAAACTGCGTCTAGCTGACGCACTAGCCTCAGTCGTATGTCGAACCGTTGCCGCGTGAGCACTTGCTGTCACACTGCGATTATCTTTTTGACATCCATAAGAATGCCTTTTTCCTTATTTACAAAGCCTGAATCATTCTTAAAGACAAATGTTTTTAAATACAATAATTTTATGAAAATGCATGTAGGTGTTTCTAGCTCATTTTTCGAATACGCACTGTTAGAATATACCGTATCTAGGTACTAATTTTGTTTTCATCTAAGGGTATGGTACCCAAAAAGCTGGCTGCATTGCCCCTTTGAATACCTATGTTTATCCAGATAGGTACCTACTGTAGGTATACTAAGTTCCAACCAATATGTGTTTTTTAACCGACTTCCAAAAAAAGGTTCTCAATTCGTCGGGATATTTTTTTTTTATGTATGTTCCCCGATTACTCGAAGATGCCTAGACCGATTTGGATAATTCTTTTTTTGTTTGAAAGGAGATACATCACAGTTGGTCCCATAAAATTTTGGTGAAGATCAAATGAGGATCTTCGGAGTGATGGACAGGATTGCACCTCGAGAGTGCAGCAAAGTGCTCAGTTCTCAGTAGAATAAGGCCATAAAGAATAGATACCAATGAATAAGAATATGGTTTCGGAATCTCCACATCTGAAACCACCTTCTTATCACAGAACTCCGCAATGATAAAAGTTATGGATACAATTTTAATGATTTTAGTGGTAGTTGAAAGTACACTAAAAAGGATGAAATAAAAAAATTATTAAATAAAAATTAAAAACCGGCTTCAAAAAAAAAGCATAAAAAAACCGACTTAAAAAAAACATAAAATAACTTCGCCTACATACAGTGCCACCGACTTATCTGTTATGTAATCTGAAGTCGGGCAGATTTACTGGTTTGGTTGAGTAGGATTGTAAGTAGTTTGGCTGCCCGACTTCTGATTACATAACAGATAAGTCGGTGGCACTGTATGTAGGCGAAGTTATTTTATGTTTTTTTTAAGTCGGTTTTTTTATGCTTTTTTTTTGAAGCCGGTTTTTAATTTTTTTAAATTATTTTTTTTTGTCTATCACCATCTCTCTCGCTCTTGAAGTAGGTTCCTAGGTATACCTAGGTTCTAATTTTTTCCACACAACAAAATAGTAAAATGTATTAAAACACAGTAATCGTGACAAAGCAACACGCAATAAATACGTTATCGATGATTCCTTCCACTACATTACATACAGCAGAACATGTCCTATTTTATTTATATTATTGTAACATTGAAACAACACTATTTATTTCATCAGATTTTGCAGTGATTAATAGTGGATTCATGATAAAACACCGGCCAAGTGCGAGTCAGATTTGCGTACGATGGGTTCCGTTTACCATTATCACAAAAAAAAACATTTTATATGGGAGATCAACTTAAATATTTTATTTTATTACTGTTTTAAAAAAAAGTTGTTATCTGAAATCGTCAGCAAACATTTCAACTGTCTAGCTATTACGGTTCATGAGATACAGCCCGGTAGCAGACAGACAGACGAACGGTGAACTCTTAGTAAAAGGGTCCCGTGTGTAGGTGATCCCGTTTTTACCCTTTGGTGCAGCACGGAACCCTAATACTATTGCAAACATAGTACCTACACAGGATAAAGTACAAGAACTTTAGAATATTAATTCGGATATCTTTAAAAAGATAATAAGACTGATTCACCTAAAGACCGCGGAGTGCGACCGTTGAAAATCATACGTCATCTAGTGTAACCACATGCGACTGGCATACCTACGAACGGTAGTCCATAATATCGACAATCACAATCGGGCAATCGATTTATTTATGTACTATCTGCGCCCTGCGGTTTCACCCGCGTAAGTCCCGATCCCGCGGGAATATCGGGATTAAAAGTAGCCTATGTGTTATTCTAGGTCTCCAGCTATATATACTCCAAGTTTCATCGAAATCGGTCCAGTAGTTTTTGCGTGAAAGAGTAACAAACATCCAAACATCCATACAAACTTTCACATTTATAATATTAGTAGGATTCGTATGGCATAGTCTTATACCAGTCATTAAAAAAATGTATTTCTTGAACGACTGATATCGATGTAACTAACCGTCAATGTAGTGTACTGTCGATGCACTATCTATACCAGTGGTTCCCTAAGTGGGGGCGCGCCCCCCAGGGGGACGCAGAGACCTTTACAGGGGGGCGCGGGTATAGAAAAACCTGTGATCACTAAGAGAATGCATTCCAGACTGCTCAATGCGACCAATGAAATTATTTGAAATAGACGCCTGTCAAAAACATAATATTGTTTCCTCAGTCTGCGAACGTAAAGAACCATATCGGTCTCTAGACTGGCCACCTCACGGGCGCTATCAAAGGTACTACTTACCAAATACCGTTTGTATGACTTTGTAAAAGTTTAATGAGCAATAAAAGTATAGTAGGCGGCAGATTAGTTGAAACAAAATGGCGGATGCGCAAAAGTCGATTTTTCATAGAAAGCGCATGTAAAATGTACTGCGCGAACTTTCCCCTTCCGCGACTAAACTGTTCAACTTTCGTGCCGGTCACTATAGTTGTTTTATTATTTAATACTTTTTATTCTGACCTGATAATCTGGACTGGAGGATGGGGGGCGCGGACTTTTTTTTATGGTCGAAAGGGGGCGCGTCTCAAATAAGTTAGGGAACCCCTGATCTATACCATCGATTTATTTTAATCTATTTTTTTAAATAGGTACCGAATAAAAGGTGATAAGTAGGTCTCTTAGGCCATCCCTGCACCTTAACGTCTACTCGTATGAAACCCGAAAGAGACAAGTTTGTATAGCGCCAAGTTTCCTCCGACAGAAGGCATGCCAAATTTCCAGAGCGTCTACTACTTCACAATTGATATAGTAAACTGCCGATGCAGTGTACCTACCATCAATATTATGTTCTTTCGTTGTAGCGTACCATCGATGTAACGTACTCGCTACAGTAACCTGTCAATGGATCGTTTTCGACGTAGCGACGATCGCCCTCGTAATGGTCGATATTATGAACAACAGCCCCAAAAACGACCAAGATTTTACGGCAGAACGGCGAGACGGGGCGGTGGCGCGGGTGCACCGTTTCTGTCGCTTCCATAGAGTTCGTGTATTCACTTCGGAGTGCCCGCCCGCTCTCCGTATATTTATATTGTGGCGAAGATGTTGCCATCATGTCATAAGCAAAAAAATAAATACCAATGTAGTTATTATATTAATCATGTAAATCCAAAACAAACTCATATCTGGATATCATCCGCGCTTATCAGTGAGTATCTCAGAGATAAGTGATATCACGACTTGAATAGAAATGTTGGTATCTTATTTTTGTTTGCTCGTGTCTATATCGCCGGGCTTGTTGATGTCTTTTAATTATTTCGTTACGAATTACGAAGGAAACCTATTTGTATTTGAAAGTTCAGAAAAAACAAGATTTTGTTTTTTTTTTTGAGAAAAAAAAAAAAAGAAGGACTTCATTATACTTTACCTACTCTTTTTGCAATGGTCATGATCATTGAAATAGGCTAAATTAATAATCATTTTAATACACATACGAATACAATATAGATCTTCATCTTCACAGACCTCTTCCTCAGGCCTCAGGGGTAGGATAAGACTACCTCTATCTATAAAGATCTCGAAATAATCGGGCATTGATAAAATACATTTTTTTTGTTTTCTGACAAATTACAGTGTCTTGCAGGAACCCGATAACGTATGGTTGACGACGGTCGATCCGAGGTCTATTCACTAATTCTCAGGTGACAGGTGTACCTATCTTGAGAAATAGAAACCTGACTAAGGTGACCTTGACCTGACCTGACTAACACAGTGTACGGTTTCGGCCCGGAAGTATTTAACCGACTACCGGATCGTATCAGGGATGCACCTTCCAAAATTGTTTTTAAAAATCGATTAAAAACATGGCTACTCGAGCACTCTTTTTATAATATAGGAGAATTTTTAGCCATGCCAGTTTTACTTTGAGTAAAATTGAATTTTTGATTCTGGATTAAGTATAAATAAATAATAAATGACATTTTAATTAAGAAAAATTGTACAATCAATTGCATTATATAATTTTGACTCTTTAATATGATTAATATTGAATTAATTTCACTTGTGTGTAGGTAGTTATTAATTTATTATACATAGGAATTGTCCTATATTGTATTTTTGACTTGTAACTTGGAGTTATTAATAAAGATCTGTATCTGTATCTGTATCTGTAAGGCTCGATTCGACCAAATTGGAATTAGCAAAGAAAAGGAATTCGACGCATAAATCGTCTTAGAGCCTCCCGAGCTGTTTCACCGAAAAAAAAGACTAGTTTGGTCTTATCAAGCCTAAGCTGCTAAAATTTTGATTTATTCCACGAATTAAATGAAAAAATAATTCATGTATTCATGGCTGTAAAGTCAATGCCCTGTCAATATGAGTAAAATAATATATTTTTTTTAAATAAAAATAGATTTTACATTTAGGTAGTTTATTTTATTTACCTACCTGGCTAGCTATTAATAAAAGTCAAGCGAAACTTGTATGACCAGAACACCAATAGTTTAAAATACAAAGTTATGCAACAAAAATCTATTTACTGTTTAAAAAAAATGCTTCCAAAAATGTTTGTACTGGTAATCTAAACCAGCGCGTTCGACCGCTTGGTCACCACGGGTAAGCCACCCGCCAAGTCGAAATTAAGAAAGCATTTCCTCGTGTTTTTGCGAGTAATACCTTGTTGTTACAGTATTTTCTATGTCTGATAAACACATTGGATAAACACTAGTTTTCTTTAAATCGGATATATAGGTATCTAAATAAAATTATATCGGGCGAGACACATACTCTATATCAGTAACTTAGATTAAAATGTAAACAAAGTGTTTTTTGACACGCACACAAAAATACTAATTGTATTTTTGTGTGCGTGTCGTATGTTTGTAATGAATACCTAAACTCTAAAACTACTGCACCGATTTCAAAAATTCTTTCACTATTAGAAAGCTACATTCACCCTGGGTAACATAGGCTTATAAGCATAAGCTTTTTTTAACTTAGTAGAATGCCTCGTAGATCAGCACCATCTAAACGGCCCATAAACACGGATACCTACCCACTGGCCCGTTAAACCTGTTATCGTGTCGACAAATCGCAATGATAACACTACACCACCCTACTTATAATCTGATGATTATCCACCGCATTCATAGATATTGAACTTGGTGACTATATTACACCATATTAGGTTGTTAGTTAAAAAAAACAATAAGTTAATGTACTAATGACATAGGGTTGCAGACGATCGTATCCCGGTCTATTTAGTCGCGGACGCGGACGAATGAAAACGCAAGATTTCGGGCTTAAACCTTAGATGAAAACAAACAAGAGTAGATACGGTTACGTTCTAACATTGCGTATTCGAAAAATGAGCTAGAAACACCTACATGCAATTTCATAAAATTATTGTATTTAAAAACATTTGTCTTTAAACATTGATTTTAATATTAGGTGTTTTCATTATTTTATTTTATTATTTGTGTCCGTCAGGATGAAAAGTCACTATTTTTTTATCGGCGTATTTTACGTTGCATTTATGCTCATGAATTGCTTCCCAATTGCTTCTATTTACTTCCTATTCTCAGAATATTTGAGTATTTAATTACGCGTGAAATGATTTTATTGTTTCCCTGAATTATTCAGGCATTTGTAAAATGAGCAAGAAAGCATTCTAATGGATATCAAAATGATAATCACAGTGAGACAGCACGTGCTCACGCGGCAACGGTTCGACCGACATACAACTGAGGCTAGTGCGTCAGCTAGACGCAGTTTTATCGTCTAATTTGCCGTGACTAGGTACCGTATCTTTAGTTTTTTGTTTTAATCTGAAGTTTAAACTTAATATTTCTTTTTGTTTATTGCTCAAGGCGTTTTACTAGAATTTTTTACTAGGAGAAATGAACTTAAAAGGAGAACTTCCACAAGTAAGTTAGTTAACTATCTACCTTATTAAGTTTTATAATTAAAAGTAAAAAAACCGGGCAAGTGCGACACTCGCGCACGAAGGGTTCCGTACCACTATGACATTTGGGTACTGAACCCTAAAATGATTTACATCCAATTTTTAAATTTGATAGGAAAATGTGAAATATTTAGCTTCGATCCTTACTCCCTTCATACGACCACACCACTCAAAAAAAAGAAAAAAAAACTTTGGCACAAAGAAAATCTAAAACTTATAAGAAACTCTTTGGTAAGTGAAGGTAGACTGGTATATTTGACAGACAGGGCGGCCATTTTGAATTCCACGACCTACTCGATTCCCTTGTAGTTTTTGAAACACGTTTGTTGTATAGGAGCCCCTCTTAAATATTTGTTTTATTTTGTTTTTAGTATTTGTTGTTGTAGCGGCAACCGAAATACATCTTCTGTGAAAATTTCAACCGTCTAGCTATTACGGTTCATGAGATACAGCGTGGTGACAGACGGACGGACGGACGGACAGACAGACAGACAGACAGACAGACAGACAGACAGACAGACAGACAGACAGACAGACAGACAGACAGACAGACAGACAGACAGACAGCGAAGTCTCAGTAATAGGGTCCCGTTTTTACCCTTTCGGTACGGAACCCTAAAAATAATATTTATAAATAAAATATAAGTTATGTAGGTACGAAAGGTACTGATACCGACATCTAGTATGAGACTCCGAAATCATTAGTGAAGAAGTTCGAACTTACAGCACCCCAATCTCTAATCTAATTTTATTATTATAAAACATATTTTTATTCATGAAAGTAAATTGTAAAAGAAATTTAATAAAATACATACCTACCTAGTACCTACTCTATAAACGATACCTAATTAATTAGGTACACATATTATTTCATTAAAAGATTAATTAAATATAAGTAGATAGATAGGTATTAGGTACCTATACCTAATTCATTTTCAAATTTTGTTTTTGCTTATTTTACAAGTTTTGTTTTTTATAACCGTTTTTCAACAGGTGGCGCCTTTTAAAATCCAGGGACGCATCAAGGTTGTGAGAAGGGGCTAATTTAATCTTATGAATAGGTACTTAATTGTTTTTGGTAACGGTTGAGGTAAGTATGTTTTAAAGTTTTTACTGTAGATTTTTCATTATGTTTTTATATAAAGTAGAATTAGAAAAATAATTATTTTAATAATTGTTATATATTTACATAATGTATTTTCATAATTATTCTTGTCATAATTATGTCCGATACGAATTGTAATATTATAATTATTTGGAACATGTAAAATATGTACCTACCTTACCTACCTACTAAAATTATTAATAAAATAAATAAAATAAATAAATATTGCACGACGTTACACACAGCGCAATCTAGCCCCAAACTAAGCACTAGGCTTGTACTATGGGTACTAGACAACGGATATACTACATATTATATTTTTTTGTAAATACATACATATGATACATAGAAAACACTGAATATCCCATGTCTTCGGACCGTGGTGAGTCCTAGGACATGTTGGTTTGATAATAACATGTATGTTTGTTTTTAATAATTTTACATACCTGATAATATTTTATTTTAGATAATATTTATTTATTTATTAATCATTTTTAAGTTTATATCTATCTTATGTTTGTATGTACCTACCTAACAATAAGAGATAGCAAAGCTTCTACTTTCATAAATATTTAAAAACTGTTTACTTCATTAATAATTTCAGAACTAATCATGTTTTTTGTGACTTATTTGTTTTTTTTTGTAATAATATGACAATGCAACACATAAATGGTACAAAAAAAATTTTTTAAAGAGCCTAAGGTAGCTCAACGATTTAGATGTGACATTGGACATAATTCATTTCAACGTAATTAATTATCTTAATGTACTAAAATTCTATTAATACAGTGCATATTATAATCTTTAGTAGGTTAATTAATTATTTTTTATGTTAAAAATAAATGTTGATGTACCTCATTTCATTAACTTTTAATCGTGTCAAACTAATTCGATTTTTATCGAATTAGTTTGACACGATTAAAGTTAGGCACCTTTACCTATAGTATAATTTATTGCCCAAGTCCTAAATATTACATATATTTATTAATAAACCTTACTCCACGTTTATTAATAAGGCTTATAGAGGCGGGAATACATGCCTGTAGATGGCACACTTACATAACAGTTACTCCTACATGCCAGTGTTTATTTTATATGAAGAGGTTAGTTAGACATCGAAATCTAAAATAAAAATAAGCTAATCAGAGATCAATTTGATTACCAATCTATACGTAACAATATATGAAATATTTGTATATGATACGGAGATATAGAAGGTTATTAACAACGTCTAATCAAATTAACTCGCAAATAACACAACCGGACACGTTTTTTTATGAACTTGTGGATATAAAAACCTACCTATTTCAACTTAAGGTAATCTTTGAAGAATTCCTTTTAATACATAGGTAGGTACTAACTAAGACCTTATATTAAATGTAAAAACTGAAAAAGAATATTTTGTTTGTGACTCAACCACAGATACCGTATATCGGTATAGTATACAGATTTACAACAATAGTTAAGCATTCAAGATTTAGTTTTTTCTGTCCTCTTACCACTACGCGAGGTCGGCACAGCATGTCATTCTCCTTCTCTCCAATCTATTCCCTGGAAATTCCTCGCTCACGCATTCTCCCTATATCCTCCCATAATGTCTCTAACTCTTTTTTCGGAGAATTCAATTTTACATCAGTAAAATTGAACGACAGGACCACGGTCGGTATAACCAGTTTGCTGAAACGTCGAGGTAAATAATAACAATGATTATCTACGAGTATAATGCGATCGAGACCCGTGTCTAATAATAATGATGAATTCAATTTTATATCTTAACATTATTTTACCAATTTTTAGCAACAAAACTACTCTGATGAAACCGCAGCGCAGTGCGTAGTGTATGTACTATAAAATAATAACAAATTATTTTTCATTACAAGGTTTTTCGATTAGTTTAATGATTATTGTTCATCGCGTAATAATATTTGATGTACTAGGTCAGACGAATTATGGTAATTGTCGTTGGAAATTAAATTTATTTTAGACATTTTGCGCGATTTAAAACGAAAATATTAAAATATGCTAACGCTGGTTTTACGGTGGTTAAATGCTGTTTGTAGATTGGTTTTTGAATGCACACTTAAAATGTGATCTTAAATAAAATAAAATATAATAATATAATAATAGGTCTCTTGTGACAAAAATCCAACACTTTGAAAATCCCAAATCTTTTGTAAGGACTTGCATTGCAACCTCCTAAAAAGGCTAGGATTTGATAAACTATAATAAAAAAACGTAGACAGGGATAATCGCCGGCTTGGTGTCCACTTTACAGTTTAAAATAAAATTGTTATAGAAAAGGGTCTCTACGTGTTAGCTTCCGCACTCCTTTCAAAGGTCCGGGGGCTCCGGGGCTACATAGCCCCGTGAAACTTGAACTTGATGTATAACAGACAATAATTTTGTGGTTCTACTGCAAGAAAAAATAATTCCCGAAACAGAGCCCTTCAAGATAGGTTCTCAGACTGTGGTAATATCCACACAGTTTAAGGTGAATTACATAGTATAGCTGTATTGTTAGGTTGTGAGTGGTCATTTTAAAACAATTACAGGCATTCAACTTGTTGTCAAAGTCGTAAAATAATGAGTTAGTAAAGAAAACAATGGCCAAGGGTCTTGGGTATTGAGAAAAATGTTGGAGGAAACATCATTTGATGTTTATTTCGACAGCTATGTGTTTACAATGCAACAATAAAAAATAATTAATATAATTAAACTAAACACACAACACAAGGATGATTTCCCCACCCTCACCACTAAATGTAGGAATAACGTAGGATTTCGTCAAAGTAAATACGGATTTTCATAAGTATTTTTGTTGTTGATTGGGATAATTTTTAATACTATACGCAGTATGAATTCAGCGCCATATAGTCGCAAGCTGTTTAGCTTGGGACAATGTTTTATAATCCCCGTTGCTTAGTTGGTAGATACCAACTAATTAAGTAAATATTGAATTACATGAGGATATAACAATGGTTTTTGGCAAGAAATGGAGGCAAAAAGACCTTATTATAATGTACTCTTGAATAGCAATACATATATATAGGTATACCTAGCTGAACGGATAAATTTCAATAGGAATTCTTAATTTTTATAGTAACTTAAGTTTAAAATTAGAATAAAAACTAAATTCCTATCGAAATTCCAATACGTTTTAGAACGTTATCTAATAAGGGCCACCTTCCGTCTTACTTAATTAACATAGAAACCAACCGCATCGTTAGTTAATAGTTAACTTAAAAATAAATTAGAATTTAATAACAATTTTTAAAGGACAAAACTAGTTATAAAGTGGTGTCAAATATAATGGATTCTTGAAATGTAGCGTTGTCTTTATTTGTTTTTCCATTTAACTTCACCTGTTATTCACCATTTTTTATTAGTTTTTGACATTTGAACTAACAACAACTATTTTTAACTTTCCTTCATTTTTATTTGTAACTTCGTTTCTTAACTTTTCTCCTGTTTTTCATTTATTTTCTACTAGCTGCGCCCCACGGCTTCATCAACGTTAGTCTTGATCCAATGGAAAACTCAGAATTCTCCATTGGCTGGCTCAGTCTTTAGTGATTTGATTACCCGCGTTCTATATTTGTTGGATTTCGAAATAAAGTATAGCACTACTTTTCCTTAAATCGGAGCTTTTTTGAGCCTCCTTCAAAAAAATATTTTTTTTTTCAGTGCTTTTACAACTATTTTTTGTTTATTTTTCATTTTTTCGTAACCACTAAGCATTTCTGTCTTCCTTTCGCTGTTAGGAAAATCTGGAGAGATGTTGGAGAGGCATATGCCCACAGAAGGCAAATACGTGCTGGCGAAGAAGAAGAAGCATGGCTTGAGAGGAAGTTGTTTTCGAGAGTATTTTCTTATCCTAATATTGTCTTCTTAATACTTCTTATCATCATGCTCTCTGCTCATCAAACGTAACATTTAATATGAAAGTAAGCCAAAACATCTGATTATCTGGCTGCAGTGCTGCTCATCTATTTATGTAGATTAAGTTTACAAGTTTCTAAACGAATAGATTAAATATTGAGGTCAAGTAACTCTTCTGGCAGTTAAATACTAAAAACTTGTGATGATTTCATCATAATTTTTATTTGAAGTTTTCAATCAAATTATCCTTTTGTAGCTGTTGTGTATGTATAAAACTTAAAATAGAAAGCTAAGCACTATTTTTTGAGTTGATGAAGATAGACAAATTATCTTGATGAATGACTATCCATAAATTATTATGTTTTATTCTACAAACTGTAAACTGCCCGCCACCAAATCCCGCCGTAAACTCAAATTTTGAAGGTTTTTTTCCATAAAATATGTGTTTTCTAAGTGTGGTAAACACTAAGAAATTATGTTTACATGTTTGGAATGTGTCATGTAATATTGTAATAATTTTCATGTAGGTAATATGGGAAATAACAAGTCGAGATGAACTGCAAAGATGTTACTACGAGACATTACTCGCAAGTACACGAGGAGGTGCTTTCTTAGTTTCGGCCAAGCGTGAGGGTTACCCGTTGCATAGCGGTTGCTGCGCTGGGACGAAAACCAGTAGTCGCGGGTTCAAATCCCGCTGGATACTTACTAAAATTTTGAAAGCACTTTTTCAAGAAAGATAACTGTAAGTTGACCAATAAAAACCGTAAACGTCATAGTTAGCATAACTTAAATTAGCATTTTGTTTTAAAACCCCAATGCGCTTCAATAGTACCTAAGTTTTTTAATTCAATGTGTAATTAATCTGCAAATGGAAATTGAAAGACGATTTTTTACAGTGTTTTTGTCAAATTGATCACTTTTTTTGTTGTTACTTAATAATGTGTAGCTAGCTTCCAACTTAGATAAATTAATTACTTGTTGACCGTATCGAAATATAACTAGATTGGAAGTTTCATTAAATTCTAAATATATATATTATTATTGTGAGGGCACAGACGTACATACATACTTAAGGTCTCTGCATACGTAACGTTTCCCGGACGGAACGTGTCACTTTCTACATACAAAAATCCCGACGATGGGGGAAGGGGGTCACCTTTACATTCATCGCAGTCAACATCATAACCCTTCTTTTTTCGTAGCCGGATAAAAATTGGTAAGCCCCGATACCTCCCGAACCGATTAAATACCAGAATAAAGCTAGCCGGTGTTAATCCAGCATCTTCAGCTTTATTACAATAATTAATAACCTATATTTTGCGTCGTGGATGAGCAAACACATACTTTCACACTTTTAATGTTAGTCAGATCCGGTAATATAATATTTAAGTACATATAATATAATAATAATTGTACGTATAATTGTTTGTACACAGGTAGAATTTATGAAATACGAATGGTAGGTAGATTCTTTTGTTATCTGAAATTATCATTTTTATCTCACAATTTATCCGAACATTAATAAAAAAAATGTGGCATGAGAATGAATTACATACTTGACCTAACTAGGTACAATAAGAACACTACAACTATCTACAACTCAAAAATATTTTTGTATGCTTCCAGGACCTTCAAATAATACAATTCCTTCACTGTAAATAATAATTTCGTCGATGTAGATTTTCAAAATAAACATAAAAAAAATAACCCTTCTTTGCGTCGCGCAGTCGGGTAACAATACTTACCTTTAGTTTTTTAATCTTAATGCTATTTCTAAGTCGTGATTTTCCACTATGGTTTTTAACGTATAAACGCTATCTACTACGCGGGTTATTACTTAGTCGTGATTTGTATTATTTTTGTGATCAAAACTTAAATTTTATGTAACAAAACTAATTAGTTAAAGAGTTGCAAACGTTGTTTTATTTTTGGAGTTCTTGGTAAGCTATTTTTATTGCTTATTTTTTTACACCTGTTTGAAACAGGTAGGTATGTTTGTTTGAAGCTCATGTGAAATTTGTACAAAATTTTCCTAAGGAACCTACAAATTTCAATGGCCCTAAATGTTTCAAAAATAATGGCGACATACCGTGTGGACATACATAACCTACATTAAATAGGTTAGCAAAGTAAAAAAAAAATAGGACTTATCTACACTTATCTATAGGAACCAAAGTCAGGTAGATAGATGCTTAATGTTTTACCTAAAAACAGACACTCAAGTTTCAAATACACGACGATACTTACACTGACACTTTACCTAAAACAGCCCACACCCACAGCACGCATATAAAGAAAGTCGTGCATGTGTGCTATAGGTGTGGTGTGTTTTAGGTAAAGTGTAAATGTCATGGTGTATTTGAAGCTTAAGTACCTATTTCACCTAATGGGTGCACTTTAGAATCCTACGTCACGAATTTGTATAAAAAAAGACTTGTAGGAGATAGAGGAGAAACAGGGCTAACCATTATTGCTAGTTTTATGTTGAGCAAGGAAAAAAAAAATTTTCATACATTTTTACTTGAACTTCGAAAAAAATATACGGATCACCCCGACTTGGATAGGTTAGGTTAATGTTAGAACATGATTACGCGCGCCTAATTCTATCCATAAATAAAACTATGCTGCGAAGACTAAACTGCTGCCAAAGCTACAAAGGTGAGTGTCTGGTGCTGCGTTTTGTCACGCAAGGGCTGAGGGGCTGCTGCTACAGCCCTTGCGTCGCGCTGGAGCCCACACATATTCAAATTTTAGCAAAATTATAACCTCCAAATTATTATTATATTTATGGTATTTTTTAAATTACGCATCTGCTCAAGGGAGGAAGATGTTAGGGGGGTTGTACAACACTCCCCCCCTCCCCTCCCTACCCCCAAAATCGTGACGTAGGATTCTAAAGTGCAACCCACCTAATATTTACATCGACAGGCCCATTTTTAAGGGTTTCGTAAACATCGAGAAAACCTTAAGTAGGTATCTATAGTTTCGTCATGTTCTTCTGTCTGTCTTGTCTGTCCACAGCTTGGCTCAGAAACGTTAAGAAGCTAACAAAGGAGCTGTAATTTTGCATGAGTATAAATACATATTGATTACGCCGAGAAAATATTACAATTAAAAAAAAACATTTTTTAGGTAAATGAGGAGGTAATAAATATTATTTTCTTGTTTACCACATCGAGTGGGGTAGCATTAGATAGCTCCTTTGAAATCATTGTGGGTTTTCAAAAACTATTTTTTTATTTTAGAGTTCCGTTTTCAAAATATTTAGCTTTGAAGTGCTAGGTTTTAATTATGTGCGTGTACCCCCCTCTACCATCCAAATAGCTGTACTAGGGTAGGTCATATTTTATGTATTCACGATAGTACGACTGTAGTTACATTATTATAATGAATTGATGTTTGTTTATACGAAAATTTAAACAAATAAAAACTTTCCAGTCGTTTTTGGCAATAGGTAGGTTATACCTACCTAGGTTAGGTAAAGTATCACGTTCTGCATTCGTTTTTTTTGTTTTGTTTATAGGTATGAGGTCTATTTTGGCGGGTTATGTTTGTAGATAAACGATTTACAGAAACTACAGAATTACCGATTTACCGAACTGCTTGTTCATATAACCTTGTGTAGCACCTACTATTGTAGGCTGGCAGGTAGGTAAGGTTTCATTTAGGATCATTTCATAAATAGATTTTGAATTTAGAACGTATTTACCTGATTGGTGATAACATCGACGACGGCGAATGCAAGATAGACGATCTCCTCCTCATCAGAGCCGAGCGCAGCACCGCCGAGGCCCGTGGTGCGCACGTGCAGAGCGCACACCCAACCACCGCTGATCATCGCTCCATGCACTTCACAACCGCCCAGAAATACCCCCTCACCTTCACTTAGTACGACCCTGGAGCATCCGTCACTCAGTCACACATGCACAGTCCGATTGTCACTTTCTAACTGTATTTTTTAAAGAATAACAATGTATGAGGTGAGAGCACTTGTAAAGTTAAGTGTGTCCAAAAATTCACGTCCCAGTTTAATCTCTCGGTGTGCTTTCGACCACTTTTTAGAAACCTGACGGTTACCCAACTCGCGTGCTGCGCGGACGCTGTTTTACCGCTATACGACTACGTAAGCCGTTTCCGCTGTAGGTGAAAATCTAGAATTAACTAACATTATGGGCTCAACACGTATAAATCCGACTGTCTATCGCCAAAAAGAAGAAAAGAACCAGCTTTTTAAACGGTGAACGAACTGTTCTATTCCAAATTTGAATGCTTTATTGTCTTTTCTTTATTCACTGTTATTTTCCACTTCGCACGTTTACTCGGCACACAGGTAAGTTTATGATTATAAAGATTTTGAAGTTAATCGTCTAAACAAAATAAGAATGTTATTTATTATATTAAATATTGCGTTTTGGACAGAGACACGAGCGTGTCTGTCTATCGTCGGAACGACTGCCGCTCGCTTGGTGCTTGCCCCCCTGTTGTCAGTGCGCAGGTAGCGCCAGGTGAGAGACGCGACGTTGCCAAACCTCACCAACATTATCAATGATGATGAGATAGCTGCTCCTACCACTTCATTTCGAAATTCACGCACCGTTGCCATCGCAATAAATTGCCGATTATGTTCCTTACATGTCCAAAACATTTGCTTACTAAACAGCGATGAATTGCGAAAATGTTAGAAAGTCGAGCGTGCGATGGCTCAGCAATGACGTTTCATATTTTTGTTGGAAATATGCGAATTGGACGATTTGTTGCGAACAATTAAAATTGTTTTAAGTAAATAATACATTGCGTTTGTAATTTGACGACTCCAAACCTACGTAATATGGGGAAAGTGTAAATAGATATCGAATGTTTAGTTTGTGTCGCCTTTTCTTTAGGCTTGGTATACCTTCCTACCACGGACCTCTCTTTCTTTCCTATTTGGTTGAGTTCATTCAACGAAATAGAAGACGGCAAGGTCGATTCGTGGATAATTTGTAGACAATGTTGATTTGGTATACATTGCTCTTTTTACACAGAAATGGAAAATGTATTTGTGTGAAAGAACTACCGATGAAAAGAAAACATTTCGTTACACCTGTCTCAGGTTTTATTAGGATTGCGTGCTTGTAAAAAAACCGGCCAAGTGCGAGTCCAACTCGCGCACAAAGAGTTCCGTCGTACCACTGCCATATTTGAGTATGGAACCCTAAAGTAAACACGGGACCAAGCTAAATACGCAACAACGACTTGCATTTTATCTTTACTACTGACGCCAGTTTATCACTAGATGGCGCTAGTGCTAAAAATAACACGCGCTTACGTTGCATTTAACCGTAAAAATCACGTTTGTTGTATGAGAGCCCGCCTCCCTAAATATTTGTTTTTAGGGTTCCGTCTACCCAAAGGGTAAAATCGGTAGGTAGGGTACCTACTAGGTACCCTATTACTGAGACTCTGCGGTCTGTCCGTCTGTCTGTCTGAAACAGGGACCCATGTATCTCATGAATGAACCGTAATAGCTAGCTAGACGGTTGAAATTTTCACAGATGATGTATTTCTATTGCTACTATAACAACAAATTATACTAAAAACAAAATTAAACAAATATTTAAGGGGGGCTCCAGTGGCGTAGCTAAGTGGGCAAGGGCCCCGGTGCATGGAGAAAGAATCGGGCCCTCATCCCCTTTTTCACGTAGCTCGAACTTTTATTGCTCTTTAAAATTAAGATAGGAATAATAATGGGATACAGGATTCAGTAGGTTGAACTTATCATCATTAGTAGGCTAAATTCATACGTCATCTCTATGACGGGTACAATCGCTGTGTTTGATAAAAGAAAATAGGAATAAATAAGTAACGACGCACATGACAGTATAAAATATTTATTACACAGATGAAATTAATAAATATAAAGAAACGATTTTCAACAGACTTCGCGGTCCAGTTCACAACCTCTTGCGCGCTTTAATGTTTGCGAATTCATCTATAACTTCACTCAAATCCAAGTTTGATGCCGCCTTATTTTCGGGAACGTATGAAACAGTAGCATTGCTGTGTACACTTCCGTAAGGTCACATTCAAGCACGCCAATTTTCGTTATCATTTCTTTGCAAAGCTGGCGAATGGACCACGTCTCCGTCAATTGAGGAAGGACCAGATGGTATAAATTAACAAATTGGAGAGAAAAATTGGGTCCAATTATATCAGAATATTTCATCTGGAACTGATCACATTTCGTTAGTAAAATAGCTTCATTCATGCTAAGTAAATTTTTTGGAATCAAAAAGTCGAACGTTTTACAAAGTGCACTCATACCGGAAAAACGCGCATCTAACTGATTGATTATTATGTCGAGTACACAATTGAAAATAGTTACTCTGAAAATTTCTTCCTGGTTTTGGAATCGGTGATCAGAAGCCAATTCATCGAAATGATTTTTCGTTTTTCTTCGTCGCTTTTCTGGAAAAGTCGGATCGATATCGTATTTTTTCGCGGTTTCGGTGGCCTTGGACTTAAATGACTCGAAATCATTTCTGTACTTTTTTAGTTTATCTGTTGTTTCCTCCAAAGCTTTACTCGCCTCGTCCAAAACGATATCACGTGTTTGCAAAATTTTGGAAACATAATTGATTCTGTTTAATACGCTGTGCATGAATTCGCAAAGAAATACAAACTCAAAATTCAGCATTTTTGATTTTATAACCTCTGCTTCACTACGTTCGTCTTCGTCGATATGGCAATGTTAAAACCCCGACTAAATCGTCTGGCTTATTTTTTTTTGTATTCATTAGGCATTACACTGCATGCAACATATAAAAATTGCATATTGCCTCAAACATATTTTTCGGAAAAAAAATTAATATTAAAAAAAAATTAGGGGTCCATTTAGCCCCGCTACTCACCAGCCAGGTTTGCGATTCCGTATTGGTGTATAATAGAAGAGGTATGTGACAAGTTTTCAGCTTGCCTCAAATACCTACCCAAAAATTGGTGCTAGCTCTCGGACTATAAAACACGACTGCCAGTCGAACTTAACATGACGGACCAAACGAAATGAACGAGGGAATCCTCATAGAACAAAGTCGAAGGACGGGGAATTCCCTATTCTTTAAACAGAATGTTCAAGGGAGCGGGGATTCCCGCGACCATAGAGAAGTTGATGACTATGACATCATGTGTATACGCACTCTTTCGCGTAATGCGAGGCATTTGAGCGCGAAATTTGAAATTCGCGTTATAGTGAATCCGCGCATAACGGGGTCGCGTAAAGCGGGGTATTATTGTACAGAATAGAAATAATAGAAATGGTGGTAATACTCGATTAAATAAGGCTGGTAGTAGAGAATTGAGAATTACAAAAGACAGAGACACACCTAGCGTAGCGTCAACTATTGTAGTGCATCCCAGAAAGTAGAAAACATCTCAATGAATAATATAAATGAGAGCAGATATTAAGTAGAGCGAACGAAAATTTCAATAAATAGTTTACGGGCGAAATTGTCGAATTGATCTCCCGACCGTCAAGCACGTGAGCTTATCGCTGATGCAATATGTGCGTAGTTGCGTACTCACTACTCAGTTAAACTCTGTTAAATTACTAAATAACAATATTAAATAGCAACAGCACATGCTTATCGAGGAAGTTCAGCGAATGTGTTGAAAGTCTTAAATCGGAAGTTCTCTTATTGTTGATGTTATGTTCACCTAAAATCATTAAATTAAAAAAAAATCTTGTGAGCAGGGTCGAGGTTTCCTAGCTTCAGGAACTGGCGAGTTGGCTGACCCGCTCTGTTCAAAGCTTAGGTTAAAGGGCAAAGGGCCCCCCGAGGTCCTGGGCCCTGGTGCACTGCACCGCCTAGCCCTCCGATAGCTACGCGCCTGGGGGGCTCCCATACAACAAACGTGATTTTTGACGGACAGCCAGCGAAGTCTCAGTAATAGGGAACCGTTTTTACCCTTTGGGTATGGAACCCTAAAAATGGAGAGTCAGATTTTCGTCCATCGCTGGTTGAGGGTTGTAAGTTTGTCTGTCAATAAGACCCTTTTTTCCCAAGAACGAGTGGGTATCAAGTTGGGTTGAGAGTTGGGATAGAGTTAAACTATCTAGGTACCTACTACCTACCTTTGTATTTGGTCCTAGATAAAAACATAGTTTTTTGGTTTAATCTAAGTATTTGGTATGGTATTTATTCCTCTCTTGTCTACGCTAATCTACACTAATATAATAAAGAGGAAAGATTTGTATTTTTGGGTGTGTGTGTCTGTATGTTTGTAATGAATAAACTCAAAAACTACTGTAACTATTTCAAAAATTCTTCCACCATTAGGAAGCTACATTATCGTGGAGTAACATAGGTTACTTTTGATCCCGATATTCCCACGAGATCGCGGGTGAAACCGCGAGACGCAGCTAGTCTACATCTACACTAATATTATAAAGAGGAAAGATTTTTATTTTTGGGTGCGTGTGTCTGTATGTTTGTAATGAATGAATAAACTCAAAAACTACTGCAACGATTTCAAAAATTCTTTTACCACATCACTTTCCAAATTAGCAGATACTTAGACCATGTTTAGTTGTATGTCTATCAATATCAATAAAACATGGTCTAGCCATCTAATTCGCTCTTAGACCACGCTTATGAAAAGCGCGAGTGGGATTCTGCACGAAGGGTTCCGTACCATTATCTAGGTAGATATACAAAAAATCGCAACGATAACATTTATTTTTACTAGGTGGCGCCAGTGGTAAAAATAAATCGCGATATCGATATACAAACTTTACAAACCTAGTCGACTGTTTCCTCTCTGGATAAAGATATTAGAAAAAATATGTTTATGCCATAAGTCCTATGTCAGCCCTGACCATGCCACTACGTTTTGATTTTTTTAATTTCGAAATTTATCTGTATTTTTTTTTATTCTAGTTTTAAGATGAAAAAATTAAAACGTAGGGGCATGGTCATCATAACTCATAGCATATAGTATAGGTATTATGGTATATTTGCTCTATTTTCTTTATCCAGGGAGGAAATAGTCGACTATGTTTGTACGGAGAAAGAGTAGGTAGACTGTCCTCTTAATGAAGATAAGTAGGTAAACCAACAATTTTAAAATAAAATGAGTATAAAATGTTTATATTCTAAAACAGTGCGACATTACAAATTCAGTAGAAGATTTTCAAGGTTCTTCATCACAATGGGATATTGTTGCCGAATACACGAAATTTTCTCATTATTATATTACTGAAAAATATGATCTTCGTAGTTTATCGTTGAGGCAAAAGCACAGCTTAGTAGCCGAGTAGGTAGTACCTAGTTATATTATAATAAGGTAAGTAGGTAGGTAGGAGGAATACGCAATGAAAAAGACGTGTTTTGAAACGGACACTATCATCTTAAATATTTTATATTTTTTGGGTGTGGTCACCATTGATGACCATAGTCGTAGGCCTGTGACCATAGACCCTTGTCTATGGCCATCAATGGTGCCATAGCCCCGAGAAAAGTAACGTTACAAACAATAATAATAATAAAACCTATATTTGCCATGAGTCATCATGACCATGCCCCTTGTTTTGATTTTTAAAATTTTCCAATTAGAATAGATGTAAAATTCAGAAAAATTAGTACCTAAATGAAATAAATCAAAACGTAAGGGGATGGGCATTTTGGGCTTGGCTGATATAGGACTTATGGCATAAACACATATTTTTTTCTAATATCTTTATCCAGGGAGGAAACAGTCGACTACGTTTGTAAAGTTTGTATAAAGAAAAGTAGGTAGACTGTCCCTTTACAGAATTTGTGATGCACTGCATGACACGTTAGGCATAGGAAATAAGCTCTCAGTTAACTTAAACCACATTTTAATACCTAAGTTGATATTCTTTGTCGGAAGCCTTCAGAATAAGTTTAAAACCTGATTACAAACCATAGTTTAAGACTTCGTAGTCTACATTTCAATCAAATTCCTCAGCAATGAGCAGTAGGAAATTCTAGGTTTAGGTATGAGGAAAATATTGGCAGTTGTTCAAGAAAGTTAAAGTTCCTGCGTTTGCGCACGCCCGCTACTCGCGCTCTCGACTCCTATTGGCGCGTCAATTGTAAAAACAAAGATGGACGCCCATCGCCTCGTTTTACAGATCAGCATCAATCAATGGTGTTACGTTTTATTCCTTGTTGACCTATTTTTTAATTGCTTACCTACAGATAAAAATAAGTTACGTACCTAAACTACGAGCTTTCTTAACGTGAAGTAAATAAGCGACTTACCCCCTTACTTAAAAACGATGACTAAGTTTATGTAACGTTTATCACTGTCTGTTTACGTCACAGTAAAAGACAAACGTTACATAAACTTAAGTCATCTACATCTACACTAATATTATAAAAAGGAAATATTTGTATTTTTGTATTTGTGTTTGTAATAAATAAACTCAAAAACTACTGGACAGATTTCAAAAATTCTTTCAGCAAGAAAAAGCTGCATTATCGAGAAGTAAGGTAGGCTACTTTTAATCCCGATATTCCCACGGGATCAGGATTTACGCGGGTGAAACCGCGGGAATCTGTATTTGCAATAAATTAATTTTGAAACTTAAAGAGGGCAGTCTACCGCCTCTTTCTCCATACAAACGTAGTTGACTGTTTCCTCCCTGGTTTAAGACATTACGGCAAATATGTTCATGCCCCTACGTTTTGTTTTTTTTTCATTTTCTAATTAGAATAGAAATAAATTTAAGAAAAAAATAGAAAATGAAAAAATCAAAACGTAGGGGCATAAGGTTATGGCAGATATGGGTTTTTAGCACAGGTAAACATTATTTTCTCCAAATGTCTTTATCCAGGGAGGACGACTAGGACGTAACTACCTATGTTTGTAGAGTTTAAATGGTATAGAGAAAAGAGTAGATAGACTTTCCCCTTAAAACTTCTCAAATTCACAAATGGACGATCCATCCATTATCGCCATGTCCTAAACCAGGGATTCCCAAAGTGGGGGGCGCAGAGACTTTTACAGGGGGGCGCGGGCCACCTGTGTAGTTAAGTATACTGCGATCGATGAGAAAATGCATTCCAGACTAGCTCCGCGGCCACCTCACGGGTGCTATCAAACACCTTTTGTGTGACTTTGGAAAACTTTAATGAGCAAGAAAAAATGTTGTTATATTTAATGAATACTTTTTTATTCTGACCTGATAATTTGGACTGGAGAATGGGGGGGGGCGCGGTATTCTTTTTATAGTCAAAAGGGGGCGCGACTCAAATAAGTTAGGGAACCCCTGTCCTAAACAATATACTTGTCAATATATTTATACCTAGATTTATACTATGGATTAATACCTAGATGTTAGCTAATCTATATTATTTATAATTTACACGTCCTTCCTAGCAGATAAAGGGAATCCATTATTAACAGCAGCTATTTATAATTAATTACATATAAATACGAAATTAATTTATCTATTCGGTAAAGTTAATGGAGTGAGTTAAATATCTAGGTATATTAACACTAGCTTCTTAACCCGCGGCTTTGCCCGCGTGTCCTACATAAAACCGGATTAGGATAGGCTTAGAATAATATTAGGATAGGATAAAGATTATCCCGCCCTCTACTGTATGTGTAGATACTAATTTTGATATCTATCCCCTTACATATAAACGATGACTAACTTTATGTAACGTTTGTCTTGTGTGAGATGAAGTTTCAAAGTTGACAGAGAGAGACATAAATGTTACATAAACTTAGTCGTCGTTTATAAGCAAGAGACTTAAATAGAATAAAATGTTTCATATAAAATTGGACCCACCTCTCCCCCCCCCCCCCCCCCCACTGAATTTTGAACAACGCATTCTTTCTCGAAA
This sequence comes from Idaea biselata, assembly GCA_958496205.1. Taxonomy (NCBI): domain Eukaryota; kingdom Metazoa; phylum Arthropoda; class Insecta; order Lepidoptera; family Geometridae; genus Idaea; species Idaea biselata. The sequence continues at coordinate 29,398,421 of OY292395.1, read as the reverse complement.
ACACATCACATAGAACACGCTCTCCAAATTTCATGTCTCTAGGTCTCAAGCGATTTAGGCTGTGTGTTGTCAGTCAGTCAGTCAGTCAGTCAGTCAGAGCATTGAATTTTATATGTACTTATACTAGCAGCGTCCCGTGGTTTCACCCGCGTAAGTCCCGATCCCGCGGGATTTTCCAAATTAGCTTTCTTAGTAGATCATTACACGCCACAAAGAACACGCTCTCCAAAGGAGAATGGGCATATTTGGCCTATTGGCAGCCACAAACGAATGTTGTACCAAATGAAAGTACAGTTACTAATGAACATTTTTTACTATGGGCGTTACGCTGTAATTCGTTTGGGAACAAAAATATTTGAATGTAAAAAATGTATGGAGCGATATCAGACTAAAACAGATTTTTGAACTAAAAACTTCAAAAAACTGATTTTTAATGACTGATTTTTATTTATTATTATTTTTTAACACTTAAAATATTACAACTGTGACAACTTCGTTGCAATAATACCTAATAAAATCGGTTTTGTGCTAATTTTTAGCGATAACATTTATGCAAAGGGCCAATCAGCGCCGCCGCTATTGTTATTATTACAATGCAGCGGTCAGTGCTGCGTACAGCCATGCACTATCAGTCCTTCGATTACACCTGTGACGTTGTGAACTGTGCGATCATCTTAAAATTCTGTTGTTACCTTTGAACCCTGCAGTGCCCCCGGACTCCGTTTTTACTCTTAACCTGATAACTTGGCTTTTTTGATTGTGGACTTGATTTCCTTTGTGAACTGGATATGTTTATGTTACTGTAAGTATGTGTATCTGTATATTGCTTATACTTAACATGAGAACATAATAATTATGTTTATGTATTTAGCCTAAACTACTTATATTGTTACTTAGTAAGTTTTAGATAACGAAACAAGTGTTTTTTATTGTTTGTAACTATATTATGTATGACTGTTATTTTATTTTGAAAAAACTGGCCAAGTGCGAGTCGGACTCGCGTACGAAAGGTTCCGTACCATTATTAATTATTATGTACAACAGATTTTGTTTTGAAAGGTAAATTGCGGTTTACGATTTATGACGTTTAAAAAAAACTACTTACTAGATCTCGTTCAAACCAATTTTCTTTGGAAGTTTGCATAGTAATGTACATCATATACATTTTTTAGTTTTATCATTCCATTATTTTAGAAGTTGCAGGGGGGAGACCAACATTTTACCACTTTAGAAGAGAGACACTGGAAGTGTCTCTCGCGCAAACTATCCAGTTTAGAATAAAAATGATATTAGAAACCTCAATATCATTTTTGAAGACCTATCCATAGATACCCCACATGTATAGGTTTGATGAAAAAACAATTTTTGAGTTTCAGTTCTTAGTATGGGGAACCCCAAAAATTCATTATTTTTTTCTATTTATGTGTGAAAATCGTAATTTGGTTCACAGAATACATCTACTTACCAAGTTTCAGCAGTATAACTCTTATAGTTTTGGAGAAAAGTGGCTGTGACATACGGACAGACGGACAGACAGACATGACGAATCTATAAGGGTTCCGTTTTTGCCATTTGGCTACGGAACCCTAATATGTAATTAATATATATGACGGAGAAGCATCGTTTGGGTCGTTGCCGGCAGGCTTAGTGGGCGTCATTAGGGTGAAATGCGAGCACAAAACACTAGGATCTTATCTTCACCCTCGTTTAATTAGGTTTTAAACAATAATTTTATAATATATTCACGTTGCACCTACAAGTCCGAGCAGCGGGTTCGGGGCACCGATCTTACTTTAACTTTATGTATTTCGTGCTATAGCTTGCTTCGATCCAACTCGATCGGTCGCACACGCTCTAGTTTTATTTATTATTTATTCAAGTGAAAAACCTCTCCATCACCGCTCACACCACTCAAAAACAAGATGGCGCCTCGACCCCGCTCGAGGCACATGCTCTGCTCTGATAGGACGCTACGCAGGAAGTAGGTTTTATCAAATTATAACTTTTATTACATTACAAGAATTTAGATGTGTAAGAAAAATGTAATAAAGCAATTTAAATTAAATAAAGATTTTTAAAAGTAATTTTAACTTAAACTAAAACAATATTATATTTTCCGCATGTAAACAACAATCAACTGTTACATAAAGCTTTCTCCGACACTTCCTCCGACATATATATACTACAATATACTTCTGTTATTTCATTTTACATTTTTATACTAAAAAAGCTCGAATACCTAGTTAGTAAAATGATGCAAAATCTTTTAAATCAAAAGTCTTTTACTTACTTTTAAAAAGACCCACAGTGATAAAACTTCTACACCGTAATTGTAGGACCAAACCATACCAGTAAATAACAATTTCATTGTTGGCCGCTAATAGGCCAAGCTCCATACAATTTTGCCCTTTCTCCTTTCATGTCTCTAGGACCAGCGATTTAAGCTGTGCGTTGTCAGTCAGTCAGTCAGTCAGAGCATTGAATTTTATATGTACTTATACTAGCAGCGTCCCGCGGTTTCACCCGCGTAAGTCCCGATCCCGCGGGGTTTTCCAAATTAGCTTTCTTAGTAGATCATTACACGCCACAATGAACACGCTCTTCAAATTTCATGTCTCTAGGACCAGCGGTTTGGGCTGTGCGTTGTCATTCAGTCAGGGTTTTGAGTTTTATATGTACACATAATCAATACACGTATTGATTATTATTTGGTAGGTATCTAGTTATACCAGCTTGTGACCTCGGATTGCTTTAAAATGTAAACAGCTGTTTTTACAGCATTTTAATTAAAGTACGTAGGTACTCTAGGTACCTACCTATATCAATAAAAAAGTTGTTGATAAAAACCAAAAACCCAGTAACTTTTCACCTTTACCACAGTCTTATGATGACGAAAGAATATATTATAGGTACCTACTTGCCTTACCTACTCGTTCTCCATAACGAAAAAAAATAATCAAAACATAGAGCCATAGTCAATAGTCATAGCTAATGATAATATAGGTTTTATAGCATACTAGCTGACCCGGTCCGGCAAACGTTGTTTTGCCTTATAAATTTTAATATACTACTGAATACGCAAATTTGGTAAAAATCGGTCGCGCCGTTTCGGAGGAGTACGGTAACTAACATTGTGACATGGAAATTTTATATACTTATTAGAAGATAAACATAATATTTAACTTATCTAATGTCTTTATCCAGGGATGAAACAGTCTACTACGTTTGTTGTACGACCTGTCTGTCTATCACCGCTACCTATCTATCTGTCTATTGTTGTAAAGCTGAAGAGTTTGTTTGTTTTTTTGAACGCGCTAACCTCAGTTACCGCTCGCGCTGGTCCGATTTGAAAAATTATTTCAGTGTTGGATAGTCCATTTTTTGAGGAAGGCTATATTATTTTTCGATTTTTATTTACTGGCCCGACACAATCTCCAACCAACAACTCTGGGAGCGCTGCAGTGAGAGTCCGATCGACCAGCAGATCAAACGCCGCAAATGGAGCTGGATAGGCCACACTCTCCGAAGGGACTCCAACCACATCCCGAGGCAAGCCCTAGACTGGAACCCCCAAGGAAAGCGCAAACGTGGTCGTCCGAAACAAACCTGGCGGCGGACAATTACTGACGAAGCGAAGGCCATCGGAAAGACTTGGAGCGAAATAAAACGAGAAGCTCAAGACAGAACGGGATGGAGATGCACTGTGGACGCCCTCTGCCCCAGCTAGGGGACATAGGACTATAAGTCAAATAAGTAAAGTATATTATTTTTATGAAAAATTAGGCGGACGAAGTCGCGGGCATTGCTAGTAGGTATACCTATAAAATGCTTTCGGATTGACCAATGCACGGCCTGAACCGCTGAGAGCTGAAACCTGGAGAGTCAGTCCTTGATGATGATGGAGGCGTCCGATAAGAAAGATTTAAGCTCAAAATACACGGGCGACACTGACACTCCAACTTTACATAAAGAGCCCACACCTACACCACGCATGTGCGAATTTCTTTAGAATGCGTTTTGTTTGTGGGCTTATAGGCAACTTAAAGGTCAGTGTCGCCCGCCCATTTCGTTGATTAATTCTCAATATATAAAAAGACAGTACCTACTCTTAACATACAGTATGTTAAGGGCCCTATTCTGAAAAACTGAAAATCCATGTCGGGCGCATCAAAAATTGTTGATTATTTCATGACGGAATGTCGTAGAACTTTTTTTTGTGTACAGATTGTAGGCGACATTATTTCCGATATTTTAGTGCAGTTTCCATACAAATATGTCGAAACGTATTGAAGCCTATCGACATTTTAGCCAAATCAGACATTTTTTGTCTAAAATTTGGATAGGCTTTGCACCAATAGGAGGTTCTTGTCTTAAAACTACACCAAAATGTAGGAAACAATGTCACCTACAATCTGTGCACAAAAAAAAGTTCTACGACATTCCGTCATGAAATAATCAACAATTTTCGATGAGCCCGACAGGGATTTTCAGTTTCAAGGTCGTTGGCGTATATACTCCTCTTAAGGGTACTAGGTACCTCATTAGTCATTCATTATATATAAATAAATAAATAAATAAGTGAGTGAGTGAAACCGCGAGACCCAGCTGGTTTATAAATACCTATAATTCTTGCATTCTATAACTAGAACTAGGTAGGTAAGTAAATATTTTATATTACATCTTCTGTTAAATTGTTAATTGTTAACACGTGCAAAAACGCATGCGATATTATCGCGCGATTAAATCGATTAAGCAGTGTGGTTTAAAGTTTATACTTTCTTTGCTTCTATCGTACTAATCCCAACTCATTCATAGGATGTAAGTAGTTAGTTCAAGTAGGTAAATTCTTTATTTACATGGTCGGTAATTAGACCAACTCTATGGAACCAGTTAGAAAAATTATATTTTCGACGATGCATGACCTAACCGGTCCGCGTTCCCTTCGCTACGCCTCGTGTCTTGAGCTTTTTACCCATAAAGCCATGTCATAAACTTTATAAACAGTACGTGTAACCAAGCTCATGCATAATCATATTAATCATTAATCAAATTCATAGGTTTGCTTACATAATACTCAGTTCATTAATCAATGTAGATAGGTAGGTACTAAATATTTCTACACTGAACTAAAAGTGTGGATGCTTTTATCACAGTTTCCATAGTTGGTGGGCCTCGCAGCGCTTTTCTCTACTGAGATTTTCTCATCAAAAACTATTTAAATTACCGCGAATCCCGCGGTATTGCTGTTCCATTATTGCCAGTATTCGATCAACAATCGACACAAATTATCAAAAATATTGTTATAGTACCTATTCACGGCAAGAGACTTGGAATAAAACGTATATTTTTTGTCTTTGGTTTTGATGATTGAAGTCTAAACAATTGTTGATGTTTCAATCCAAGATTTTATTCAAACAAAACTTTACCTAGATTAAGATTACACGAAACAATATTTTAAATTAATTAATTATAATATTTAATCACATTTTTTAACTGGCAATGCGAATTGACTTTTCATTTTTTGAGCCGAGAACCAAAAGGTTTTTTATCTATACAGCCGTGCCAGTCATATTATTTGTTATCTTTTTTAATAAATTTATCTTCGTTATTTCACCATCATAGTGCTACTGCTAATGTATAATATTAATGGTTTAGACTATAAACACAAAACTTCAGGGTTGTGTAAAAATGATTAAGTTTTAACAACAGCAGCAGCAGCGAAATTATAAAAATAATGTGAAATTTGTATTTACCGCCAAAAATACCGTAATATACAGTAAAATAAAAAAAAAAACAGTTGACAGGTGTTTACAGTTTACGCGCCAAACAACAATGGTTTCCTGACATCTGTGCAACGTTGGAGTCCTCATATTTCGTTGTGTTATTTTTGATTTTTTTACTATTTTTTACGTTTTTATGACTAAAACTAAAAAACTGCACTGTGTTTTACACTTGTAATACATAATGCCCGCGGATTATTGACTGTGTGATGAGAAACACTTGCGAAAGTGACTAGCGGCTTGCCGCGAAAAAGCGAACATTGTAATTTACCATTTCAATTCTTCGTTTTCGTCTCTAAATTGACAAAATTAGTGCTTCCACGATGGCTGCAACGACACCGCGGCGTTCGGCTCGTTTTCCACACAACCACACGCCTAAAATGTCGGAGAGAAAAAAGGGGTTATTCCTGGCAAATTCTGAGCCTCAGAAAGAGTCCCTGACGACTCACAGGCGTCTCCCAGTTGTGGATAGTGAGAGTGACAGCGAGGACTGTGATTTGGGAATCATTGCTACCTTGGACTCCAGTTCTGACGAGCACAGCGCTCCTGCGACCCCAGAGAGAGTCAAATGGCGTAAGTTTACAGTTAACCTTATTTCGTCTCTATCTATCCCATTTTCTGCTGCTGTGTTATAGATAAATTATATACAAAAGCCTTCTTTATGAATTCTTCTATCTATCAGTGAAAACGAGATACAAAACTACTCCGTAATTTCGAAGATTTCGCATTGTTTGTAAATGCAGGAAATCATCACTTGCTTGACCTTATTTATAGGTTCCTATTTCTTTTGTCTTTTGTTTTTGTTTAATATTATGCTAAACCAGTATTATCAAGGTTTTACGTAAGGTAAAAGTAAATGAAGGTTTTGTGTCTGAAACCCCTATGATTGTGTGAATGGAAAAAACTGGTTTGATTCTCATGTTTCTATGTTACAAAGAAGATATATTGGTTACTAGGTGCTCCCTTAGCTTTACCTCCATTCTTGATTGTACGAAGTAAGTTGCACACAAAATCCTGATTCAATGAAGGCCATTAGGGGGAAGTGTGGATTTGGAGAAAGTGCAGTGAGCATCAATTTACCAGTCTTACAATTGTTGTATTGTTGTTGAAATAATATAGATATTTCTCCATTCACAAATGGCGATTTAATATCAATTGTAAGTCCAGTAAATTGATGCACCCAGCAATTTCCCCAAAGCCACACTTCCCCTTAATGACCTTACCTATCAGAGTGTAAAATTGCATAAATCTATCTCAATACACAATTTCATCCAAAATTTATAGCCAAAAGTAGTAAACATATGAACTTATCAAGATCAAAATATCTAGGTATAGAGATACTTGAAAGTATTCAAATCATTATTTGAAGAGGAGGCAAAGTCCTTCTCTAAGAGGAGTTAAGGTAGAGGAGCTCCCTCAGTGGCACAAATCAATGGGCTGAAAAAAGGTTTATTGGCATTTTTTAAACACTAGCTGTATCCCCCAGTTGCGTTACACTAGTGTAGTTATTGTTACAGTTGTGGGAATTTTTAAACACCCTTAGTGAAGACACAGTGCGAAGATTATGTTATATATAACACCTATTGATATACCACATTTGAACCAAATTCATCACATTTGTTAGAGATGATTGATTGTCAGTCAGTACAAACACTTCAGTGTATGATTTAAAACACACAGCGAAACACGCATGCTCATCATATTATGCTGTGAGAGACAGCTCTTGTTTTCAGCATGCCTATTTCTCACATTGTTGTTTCAATTATTTCTCAAGGCTTAAGGAATGACCTAGAATGCAAATAATGCATTTCTTAGCATTAAAATTGGGGTTCAAGCTTCAAATTATTTAGCAAAGCAATATGAAATAGTTTTGACAAATCTAATGACAGCTAATTGACCTAGTTTCGCATGTTTTCAATTTAGACTTAGATCAAAACATTAGATGTCATTGACTCCTATGATTATGCTCTGTGTAGATAAATTAGCCGTAGTCTCAAGTAGGTTATTGCTTATGTATATCGGAATTCCATTTTTAAATAACTTGAAAGTTTGCTGTTGTCTTTGCAAGAAACACATGTATAATAAAACTTTTATTTATGACATGATTTCCCATCAGGTAAAAATCTGATGGAAAATTATACTCATTTTTCGGTTTTAATTCCATCACTTTTATTTTGCTTGCTTATTCCTCACTTTTATTTACTCATGGTCAGGTACTGTAAAGTATTAGAAATGTCAGGTGTTCATAAATGTTAAAAATTAGAAAAGCAATGTGTAATATTTTAACGGAAAAGGAAAGGTATCTTTCAAATATTTACTTGCGGCGAGGCCTAGAGCAGGGGTTCCCTAACTTATTTAAGACGCGCCCTTTTTCGACCATAAAAAAAAAACCGCCCCCCCCCCCCCTTCTTCCAGTCCAGATTATCAGGTCGGAATAAATATTAGTAATAGGATCCCGTTTTTACCTTTTGGGTACGGAACCCTAAAAAGGCTTCAATTACGAAATACAATTTTTAATTGCTTATTAAAGTTTTACAAATTTGATAAGTACGTTTAATAGCTCCCATGAGGTTGGCGCGGGGCCAGTCTAAAGGCTGTTATGGTTCTTATTGTTCAGAAATTCGCCCACTGAAGAATCAATATTATTTTTTTGACATAGGCGTCAATTTCAAATAATTCCATTGGTTGTATTAAACAGTCTGAAATGCATTGTCTCAGCGATCGCAGGTGGCTCGCGTCCTTGCGACGCGAGCCTTGGAGGTCCTTGCGCCCCCCCCTGGAGGGCGCGCCCCCCACTTAGGGAACCCCTGGCCTAGAGCTTTAAAAAATGTAATATTGAAGATATTACATTTTTTAGAAAAATAGGTTAAATTTCATATCACCATTGTTAAGGTAAAAATCTATCTACTCTTTCTCCATACAAACGTTGAATGGAGAAAGAGTAGGTAGACTTTCCTCTAAAGACTGAAGTAAATCTAAAAACCCAATGTTTAGGAAACTTTCAGTTACCATGTTCACAGGCAAACTTGGGTGTATTAATTAGTCTTACTAATTATTTGTTACAGTACAAATAAATCATGTACATATTTTACATGAAAAGGCAAATATTATTATTTTGTATAGCTCTAAATTTAACCAAGGTTGCAATTTGATTAAAGTTTTATAATCCAACCAATTATAGCTTATCATCAAATAATTTGACATACATAACAATAGTATGAATATAATATGAACATCAGATAGCTAAATTACCTACACGATGTAGCCTTGGAGTTCGTTTCAGAGTCAAAAACAATACTCTTGTGTGATCTTCCTACTAATATAATAAACTTGCTGTGACCCACGGTTTCACCTGCGTAAGTCCCGATCCTGTAGGATTATTGAAAAAAGGACAGGTCTATTTATTGTTTTATAGACCTGTCTCTTCAGTTTAACCGGCATTTTGGGGTCACAGATGACACCAGTTACCTCTCGCCACTTAGCCCAAGCTGCCGAAATGCGGGACATGACGCATAAAGCACAGATCCCAAGTACTTAAACTGGTATTAACTACTGTCTGCTTACATCAAAGGAAAATGATTGTTGCACCAAGCGGACTCATCCAGACTCCGTCACTTTGCACTATGATTTAAGCCGCTGGGAGGTAATTGGTGTCTCAGGTGGGTCATACCACCCACTAAATGATATCTCATGCAGCCACCCACTCACAGACCACAGCTAGTTGTATAAAACCTTGAGTTTAGTTTCAGTATCGACAATAGTGTCTCTGTCTATGATCTTACGGTAATTAAAAAACCCGTCAAGTGCGAGTCGAACTCGCGCGCCGAGGTTTCCGTACTCATGTACGGGTCTGTAATTATAGACCAGAAATTAAAGACCCTTTCATTGCATGGGTGTTTATTCGAACCAGAGGCCTAATTACACTGGTTTTGTATGGGGAGACAATTTTTTACTGTATTTGAATTTCAACTCAATACCTCTACGCGTTTCCTAGATAATGGGTCTTGACAGACGGAAGGACAGGCAGACAGACCGACAACAAAATTATCAATTAAGAGATCCTTTTTTTTACCTTGAAGTACGGAACCCTAAAAACTGAAAACAATAGCTAGACTTGACCCTTGACTTGTTTTGTTACTCACTCTCGCTAGATACGTAGAAACTGCATGTAGGTAGGTATATCGTAATATACCTTCCTATTTTTTTTCATAGTACTACTTATATGGGGGGTTCCCCTTGTGGCCTAGTATATAACTAAAGCAATTATAGGGGTCGTACGTAATTCAAGTTGGGTTCTTGCCTAAGTTGTGATAGACGGAACAATACTGATGCAAAAATACAGCGTAAAAGTCACCGACGCCAGTAGACTAATTGGTCAAGTCAGTGCTCCCAGATTGAGTAAAGATGCGTTCTTGGTTCGAATCCCGCCCTGCGTAAAATATTTTTATGAAAGCCCAGTGCAGGCTTAAGCACTTAAGAGGATAGTCTCCAATCTCTTTCTCCATACAAACGTAGTTTAAATTTTCCTCCCTGGATAAAGACATTAGAGCAAATATGTTTGCCATAAAACTTATATCTGTCATGACTATGCATCATCTACCTTTTTATTTTTTTCATTTTATTATTTTTTATTATTATTTTAATTGAAAAAATAAAAGGTAGATGTATTGTCATACAGATATAGGTTTTAATGGCATAAACATATTTGATCTAATGTTTTTATCTAGGTAGGAAAATTTAAACTACGTTTGTATGGAGAAAGAGAATGGAGACTATCCTCTTAAAAAATAAAATATTTAGTTAATAAATGTATTGCATCACTATTTCACGCTCTAAGTTTAGATAGGTAACGCATCAGCCAATCACAGAGTTTGATTATTACTTCACCCCCTGCCCCCACTGGTGAGAATGTGAGCTGTGTCTTGTAGAAAAATTGTTGTATTAGCAGTCAATTGGTTCTATTGTCTTTGATAAATACACATTTTCTATTTACTATTATATTATCATTTTTTATATCTCGTATAAATTACTTCCTACTGCCATAATACTAATAATAATCATAACACTTTATGGTGGAATTATTATTATGTATAGTGAGAAAAACAAACAAATAGGTACCCATATATGTTATACTCATACAATACTCAAAGGTTAAATAGTACTTAGATAACGAAGCTTATGACCGAAGCATCTGGAAATCTATAAGGGAGGCTTATGTCCAGCAGTGGACTTCTTACAGCTGACATGATGAAATAGTACTTACCATTTCAGAAAATCCTTGCTTATGGGTTGCATTATTATAACATAACATGCTTCGGCGCGGCACGCTAAAAGGAAAATCTGGGTGGACTCCTGAACTTCGAAAGTTGTTTACTTCAACACGCTACTTACTTCGAAACCATATAAATCGACGAGACATTGTTTCGACTGTACATAATTCGACGAGTTTTAGTTCGACACAGCATACTTCGACAACATAAACCTTCGAAGATCAATAATTCGACATGTTTTAGTTCGACAAAGCATACCTCGATAACACAAAACTTCGAAGATCAATAATTCGACAGATTTTACTTCGACATCCACTTGTTCGATAGATAATTATTTCGACAGAACATATATTCGACATTATACTGCTCTGAAATACAAATAAAAATAAGTGAATTCAACAACTCATAGTTGTATAAACCTTTAAACCTGTTATCAGCGAACCCCTATCAAAATATTTAATTTACAAACGTAATTAAGATTAACGAAACAATGTTTCGTCGATTTATATGGTTTCGAAGTAATAGGCCAAGCAGCAGGGAAATCACCTCTTACGTAGCCTTGCAAAAGGTGGTGTAACAAATTTTATGATTTTATGTTATTTAGCTTGACATAAGTTCAATTTCTTGACCTTGGGGCACGACGGGGTATGTCCGATATTTTGCTAATATTTCGTTTTTTGCACATAGTGCCTCGATAGTAAGTGATATGACAAAAGTGTCTAAGAACAGTATGTAGAAGTCAAAAACTCTTACATTCTGTCCATACATGTCAATTCTGTAAGTCTTACAGGTAAAAAGTTACAATCAAAAAAAGAAAAAACAACAGTACATAAAATCAGTATAGATTTCTACGACATTTATTTTAATCGTTTCCATAATAAGCAACAACAAATTATTTGTGGTGGCCGCCTACAAGATGGCGCTAGTAGTACGACACGGTGTCCTATATGGCGCATTTAACATTTTTCTTCTTTTGATTGTAACTTTTTACCTGTAAGACTTACAGAATTTACATGTATGGACAGAATGTAAAAGTTTTTGACTTCTATATACTGTTCTTAGATACTTTTGTCATACGACTTATTTTCGAGACACTATGTGCAAAAAGCATATTAAACTCAAAATATCGGATATACCCCGTCGTGCCCCAAGGTCAAGAAATTGAATTTATATCAAGCTAACTTAGCTAAATAACATAAAATCATAAAATTTGTTACACCACCTTTTGTAATGTGATTTCCCTGCTGCTTGGCCTATAAGTAGCGTGTCGACTGTCGAAGTAAACAACTTTCGAAGTTCATGAGTACGACCGGAAAATCTACACTTTCTCTATTTTAAAAATAAATAAATTAGCATATGAAAAAAATCAAACCGCAAGGGCATGGTCTGGTCGTGCCCATGGCTGACATATTATCATATTATTGGTAGGTTGTATGGAACCCTTCGGGGGGTTCCCGCCTCGACAAGGCGGGAACCCTCGAAGGGTTCCCGCCTTGTCGTGGCGGGGGGACTTAGTAGCCGTGGCTTGGTCACCCACGGTGTGGGCCGCACACACCGGGCCTCTCTCCCCCGGGAGCGGCCTGACAGTCTTAAGGCGATTCTCCACGTAAAAGTAAAGAGTTGGTTGATTTTCCTCTTTATACCAGGTGGTCCTGGTTGTTATCTCTAATAGCAGTCGTTAGGTCAAGTTAGAAGCCTTAAAGGGCAGACCTGACAACTCTAACACTAGGTGAGCTGTGAGACGACACCACTATAATACGAAAAGAGGATTATATTAACGGAGGAAAACAATGATTTTATGATTGTTACTATAAATTACCTATTTCATGAGAAGAAATAATAATTATAGATGTAATTGATTACCTATTTTATGGGGTGAAATAATTATATAAAAAATAGATAAACTATTATAACAAAAAACACTAGTCTAAGGTAAATAAATATTTCAGAAAGTCTGCTTGCATCACAGCTTGGTAGCATTGTATTCAAATGAACTTGACAAATAATACAAAAAATGTGGTAGGTAGTAAGGGACGTTAATGATCGAGCTCAAAGTTTCTGAATTTGTATTTTTGTGTGTGTGCGTCTGTATGTTTGTTATGCATAAACTCAAAAACTACTGGACTGATTTCAAAAATTCTTTCACCATTAGTAAGCTACATTCACCCTGACTAACATAGGCTACTTTTGATCCCGATATTCCCACGAGATCGAGACTTACGCGGGTGAAACCGCGTGACGTAGATTGTAGATTTTTGATCTAAGTTTCTGAAATAGAGTATAGAGCTAAAAACCTCTCGCGTTCATCAATATCCTTGTCACAGTCAGTGTGTAATGTAAATAGATGTTTAATATTACATAATTCACATAAATATACTTTACGTCTGTGAGTTTAAAGGTCATTGTTATGTTTGTACGCAGACGGGACAAGGAGCCAGACGCGGAGGCTGAAGGAAGATTACGATTTGAAGAGTTTTATCAAGAGTCCTTTCACGTTGAAGAAATACCAGACCAGGTACTGAGAGTCAGTGGGCTTAGCTAGCATACAAGCATGAGAAACATTTTGTTTTGTCGAATAGACTGGGGTCCATCTGCTTTTCTCAAGTCTGGTTCTAAGCTACCTTTCTACCAATTTTCAGCCAAATCCGTTCAGCCGTTCTTGAGTTATATATAGTGTATAGTCATAAATAATGTCTAGTGCGTGTTCACGCACATAATTAAAGCATTATTATAACATTCCAGGTATTCCCACCCGGAGACAAGATGTGGCTCATCATCCACTCCAGTCACCCCTCACATCCAGCATCACCCCGGTACCCCATCATCTTCCCACTCCACAGCCAGCGCTCACACCACATCCTCCCACTCAAGCCGAGCCCGGAAAAGCCTAGCCAGCCTCATCGCTGACACAGAAAGCTGCAGTAGTTCCCTAAAAGACCTAAACTTCGACTCAGACCCCGGAACAGACTCCAAAGAAAACACCCCTACTAAGATTAAAAACCGAAGAACTCCCAGAAACACCTTCAAAGGCGTTCTCGTTGAGCAGAAAAAGAATTCTCCATTTCAAACTATCACGCCTATCAAAAATGCTGTAGTTTGCCTAACCAAAATCGATATGATGGAACTTATATCACCGTCTCAGATTCAAAAGACACCGAACACAACTGAAGTGGTCGATTCTCCTCCAAAACTGGCTCATAACAGACGGTCTGTTGTCGAAATAGGAGAGAGTCCAGAATCAAACTGTGATAGCGAGAAAAGCTACAAAAGATTGAGAAACGATAGTCTAACAGAAACGGGACCTACTTCAAAGCATCCTCGGTTAGAAAACGCTCCCAAAGCCCGGCTATCTCTATTCAACAGTGATAGGCTGAAAGAAATACTATCTGCTAAGTCCTTCTACGGTAAAAGCAACCCAGAGCTCAATACAAACATAACTGCTAAGATTGTTAGCGCTATAGAAGTTACTACGAGCAAACATAAGCCGTTCAGTTCCAAGTCTAGACCGAAGAGGAAACCTGGACAGATCAATATGGGGGTTAGACACAAGATACGGAAACCTAAGCATAAGAAAATGGTGCTTAAATATAATACGAATAAGGGATATAGTGGTTTGAATAATTCTTCGTTAAACAGCTCCAAAATAAATAATTCTACTGTTTCAAATATGAGCGTAAATGATTCGTCGATTTTGAGCCAAAATTCTTCTCAAGACATGGCTAATGGTAAGTTCGCATAAGATATAAGATAAAGCGCCATCTAGCGTCAAACTAAACTACTAGGCTTGTGTTACGGTGACAAGTCTGCACTTCTACACTTATATTTTGAAGATAAAAGATTTATTATTTTTCTATGTGCGTGTGTTATTTTTTTTTTATTTTATGTTCAAAAATAAATATTTGTTACTGGTCTGGGTGTTTTCTATGTATCATATGTATGCATTTACAAAAAAAAAGTATAATATGTAGTAGAACCGTTGTCTAGTACCCATAGTACTAGCCTAGTGCTTAAATTGAGCTTTGTGTAAAATCGTGCAATATTTATTTATTATTGAAAATATTAATTCTATTTATTAAATATACCTATCATTTCACAGACAAAACAGACCTATTCGACAAAGAAAAACAAACAATAGAAGACATACTCAGCCAATGGGAAGAAGAAGAAATCCCTGAAACCGAACTGAGGCCGAAACCTCCTCTACCCTGCTTTAGCAACACAATCATAGAAGAAACTAGCCAAATATTTCAGCCAATCACAGCTGTACAGGTCAATGTGCCTGTAACAACAATACCTCAAGACGATGCTGTCATAGTCGAACTGGGAGCTAGAAACGAAATAAACATGACTGTAACTGAAACAGGCATGACTGTAACAGAAACAGGCATGACTGTAACTGAAATAGGCATGACTGTAACTAAAACAGGCAGTCAAACAAACGTGGAAGGTTTGCAAACCGGGCTAACTGTGCCACAGGTGACTGAAACAACTGTGACTGTGAACGAAACAGGCATGACTGTAGCACAGTCAGGCGTGACTGAAAGCGGGCAGACTAGTGATGTAGTGATGACTGAACCTAGTCATGTGGATAGCCATAGTGCTGCGAAGACAGGTCAATTCTTGCCTGTTGAAGGGGGGTATATTTTAGTTGAAGAAAATGAAAGTGAAGGTAAACAATTACCCCCTTACTTATAAACGATGACTAACAGCCGAATACAGAAACGCAACTCAAAATTTGAGTTCTACTTAATCAACTAAGCAACTCTCAAATTTAAAAATTCCCATACTATTTTTAAATTTAGAAGCTGATCAATTATTTAAGTACACCTCAAATTTTAAGTGGCGTGTCTGTATTCGGCTGTAAGTTTATGTCACATTTGCCTTTTACTGTGACATGAAGTTTTAAAGTTAACAGACAGAGACAAATGTAAGTTTATGTAAACTTATTTTATTTTAGTTATTTATTATGGCTTAGATTATAAATTACCGATGGTGGGTATTCTAACGTCGTTTGAATTTTGGTCCAACTTTTGTTAAAGGTGTGTGAGTAATTTCCCGAACAGTTTGACTTTTGGAACTGGCTCGTCTCGTCCGTCAGAGACGAGTTTGAAATGGACCACTATCAGGCGACCTTTCTCCTTCTAGTCTTTAATACAGACCAGTCCAGTTCTATGTATTTTTACTTTTTAAAGATGTTTTACAAGGAGAAATATATCATCAAAAATCCTTCCATGACAGGATTCGAATCCGTTCCCCTCGCTTGCCGGACGAGTGCGCCAACCATTATGCCATACGTTAATTATCTTTCATTATTTGACGACCTCTGTGGCGCGTCGTGCGAAAGTACGACTGCAATGGAGAAGGTTGCGGGTTCGATTCCCGCTGGGTGCCAGTATTTATGCTTAAGAAAAATAAATATTTGTGTCTGGTCTGGGTGTCCCCTCTATGTATAATATGTATGTATTGATAAAAGAAAAATAAATATAAGTATTATATCCGTTGTCTAGTCAACGTAACACAAGCTTAGTCGCTTACCACGGGGCTAGATGGCGCTGTGTTGTTCACATAATTAATTATTTATATTTATTTTATTATATTTATTTCCAGTACAAGAAGACTTGCCCGATTTGGATGAGATTGAGCGTGAACTGCGTATGTTAGACGAACAGATACTGAAGATGGCGGAATCTAACAATATAAACGCTAAAGCTGTCCTCGCGTCGACTGAGACCGGGCTCACTGGCTCTGTCAATGGTAAGCAGTTGGGGTGAATATAGCATGTATTAGCCTTTAGTCTAGCTAGAGACTAGTTTATTAGCCTAGCTGTACCCGCCGATCATGAACGGTCGTGCCGGTTAAGCAACGCTTGGCGCGGTCATTAATTAGATGGGTGACTGATAATTTGTGTGGTAAAAAGTCATGTTCTCGTGCTCCTCTTCTCCTCTTCGGAATGCACGTTAAGCAGTTGGTCCCAGTTGTTATCTCTGATAGTAGTCGTTAGGTCAAGTAAGAGGCCTTAGGGGGACCTGATAACTCTCAAGGTGAGCCACACCACTACGCGAAAAGAAGAAGTCTAGAGAGAACCGCGCAAGACATTTTTTAAGCTATCTTCAAGTATTTTTTTTTACATTTCCGGATATCCGGAAATCATGTGATGGATGATATAGTTCTTCAAAACTAAATTCAAATTATTTCTAAAAATCAGGAAAAAACTTAGCGTAAGTATATATTAATGGAAGTCCATAGCTATCTTCTGACTAAATTTGGTAGAAATCGGATAAGCCGTTTTTTGAGATTCACATGTATGTAGACAAACGAAAAACAGGTAAACAGACGAAGAAACAAACATACAACCAGTAAAAAATAAAAATAATCCATTAAATTTGTTTTATTTTTTTAATATCTTCTAAAACAAACTTCGCTCAGTCACAACTTTGTTATACCTATTTAGGCAAGATCTCGCGATAGTTAGTTTAATATTATATTTCTTTCTGATTTGTATTAACTTTTTGTTGTAGAATCAACCCCGGCACCAGCTGACGATACACAGACAGA
The DNA here is from genome assembly GCA_958496205.1 of Idaea biselata. Classification (NCBI taxonomy): domain Eukaryota; kingdom Metazoa; phylum Arthropoda; class Insecta; order Lepidoptera; family Geometridae; genus Idaea; species Idaea biselata. The sequence goes on along the minus strand of OY292395.1, from coordinate 29,380,816 downwards.
AAAGTCGACCAAATTGTTCCCGATATTTAGTAACCCCAACCCCGGAGTTACTACTCCTAAGCAAAAAGGTAACATTTTAATTGAATAAAATATTAGTATAGATAGATGCAGATGTTCCCAGGCTACAGCCTGGGAACCAAAACTACCTGAGAAGTTAAAAAAATACAATATTTAACAATGGGGTGCCACACGCAAAGCTGTAAGTAGATGGCGCTGGCATCAGATGATCTTTTTTTTTTTCGATGATGGTTCTCCAAGGGAAACGCCGAGTTTTTTTTTTATTCTTTCGGTCTCAGACCGATATGGCCAATTTGGCGCCGAGAGTTATTTTTTATTTATTTCGGTCTGAGACCGATATGGCCAATTTGGAACAGCCAGGGTCAAGTTTTAGAATATTTCAAGTTTCTTCTTATTATAGTTTTGGCGTCGTACATCTTGTACATCTTGCCAGTATCAAGTATTTTGCATGAAATTAGCCCGATCGAGCCTATAGTTTCAAGTCAGGGGCTATGGTAAAGCGGTGGCAACTTTACTATAACCTTCAAGGAGCTTCGGCGCGAACGACGGAAAGTCCATGTTTAACACTCAATTTTGTTTTCATCCCATCTATTCGAAAAGTGTCGCTTTGGTCCTCTATAAGTGCGACCAAAGAAGCTCTTTTCTGTTAAGATAAACAGCCGGGAGCAAAGTAAAACAGCCGGGAGCAAAATAAAACAGCCGGGAGCAAAGTAAATTTGAATTTGGAACATATGTATCATTCATAGAAATCAAACGTAAATTATATGAATTACTGGCTTACCACGGGGCTAGATGGCGCTGTGTGTTGTTCACAGAATTTATTTATTTTATTAGTTTCATTAGTGTCATTAGTTTCAGTTTCATTAGTGGCATTAGTTTCATTTGCTTCATTAGTTTCATTAGTTACATTTGTTTCATTAGTTTCATCAGGTTCATTAGTTTCATTAATTTCATTAGTTTCATTAGGTTCATTAGTTTCATTAGTTTCATTAGTTTCATTGGTTTCGTTTGTTTCGTTTGTTTCATTAGTTTTATTAGTTTCATTAGTTTCATGAGTTTCATTTGTTTCATTAGTTCATTAGTTTCATTAGTTCATTAGATTCGTTAGATTCGTTAGTTTCGTTAGTTTAGCTAGTTTCGTTAGTTTCGTTAGTTTCGTTAGTTTCGTTAGTTTCGTTAGTTTCGTTAGTTTCATTAGTTTTATTAGTTTCATTAGTTTCATTAGTTTCATGAGTTTCATGAGTTTCATGAGTTTCATTAGTTCATTAGTTTCATTCGTTTCTTTAGTTTCATTAGATTCATTAGTTTCATTTGTTTCATTTGTTTCACGAGTTTCATTAGTTTCATTGGTTTCATTAGTTTCATTAGTTTCATTAGTTTCATTAGTTTTATGAGTTTCATTAGTTCATTAGTTTCATTAGTTTCATTAGTTTAATTAGTTCATTAGTTCATTAGTTTCGTTAGTTTCGTTAGTTTCGTTAGTTCCGTTAGTTTCATTAGTTTCATTTGTTTTATTTATTTTGCTTATTTTTTTAGTATTTATATGAAATTTTCACAGATGATGTATTTCTGAAGCCGCTATAACAACCAACAAATATTTATAGAGGGCTTCTGTATAATAAAAGTGATATTAAAATTTTATACCCAACATTTTTGTTTAAGTAAATAGTAGGGAATGCAAAACCAGACGAAAAAAAAAACCGGTTATTTTTTCGGTTATTTTTTTTTAATAACCGGTTAACCGGGTTTTTCGGTGAAATCGGTTTTTAAATAAGATTTTTTTGCCTCTATTTTCAAACTGCAAAAGCCATTCACATATTATCCTTATTTTAATTAATGAAAAAAATAGCCTTACTACTTAGCCTACTTAATAGCCTTAAAAGCTTACTAAAAAAGCATAAAATGATGGAAAAAAGTTTAATTTCTTTAGGGAAATTCACAAATTTAAGTAATCAACAAAAAAAAATCGGCAACCCACTGCCTAATTATATAACAATTATCAAACAATCAAAAGCATGAATAAAAGTATTATTAGACACGGGTCTAGATCGCGTTACAAATAATCATTGTTTTTAATTACCTCGACGTTTCGGCAAACGGGTTATACCGGCCGTGGTCCCGAGAAGACTCGTGTCTTGTAATAATGATGGACGGAAATCGTGTAAGTTTAAAAAGTGTGATGAATAAAAGTATTATAAAATGCAAAATCAAAATTACACGTCCTGCATATCACTTGAACTTTGGCGAACAACATTATATTGTTCGTTTCGTTTTATAATTATTGTTGTCTACGACCTGACTTTCTGAAGAAAAAATGTTAAATACACACATCAACAATGTCTAGGGATATTATAGTTTTTCTTAATTTTCACAATATCAGTAAATAATTTCTTAAGACACCTGTATATGAAATAAAAGTTTATTTTAATGTGTTATGCTGTGTTAAAAAAAAATAGAGCTGCTGCAAAAGATTTTTATTGTTTTTTTTTTTTAATTAACCAAAACCTCTCATGTTTACTTAACACAGAATCGCGCTTAATTATGGAATAAAAGTATTGAATATTAAAAAGTCTTTAATTACAAAAAAATATGCATTTTATTAAATTTAATAATCGGTATTTCCTCCTCTGACATTTATAAGCGTGCGGCATCGATTATTCATACTTAAAATGAGGTTGTCCAAGTCTGGCTGCGGAATAAGGTCCCAGGTCCGTTTTAAGTGTATGAAAAGTTGCTCTTCTGTCGTCAAATCTGGAGAGAAATTAATCATAGCTCTTCTTTGTAACATGTCCCATGCATGTTCGATAGGATTCATGTCGGGGGACTGAGCAGGCCAGTCCATAACTCTGACATCATGTTCCCGAAGCTCATTTGATACCAGACGCGCCGTATGTGCGCGGGCATTATCGTGCATAAGTTGGAACTCCGGGCCCATTTGCACCCTATGTGGGATGATTACAGGTTCCACTACCTCATTACGATATTTCCACGCAGTCATGTTCCCTCTGATCCAAATGAGATCGGTTCGCGCACCTATTCGAATTCCAGCCCGTACCATGATGGTCCCGCCTTGATAGGAATGGACTTCTTGCACATGTTGGAGACGGCGCTGTCGACCTGGAAGTCGCCAAACTCGTAGTCTTCGCGAATCCGGATGAAATCCGAACCGAGACTCGTCAGAAAACAGTACCATCGACCATTGCTCGTTACTCCATACAAAATGTTCTCGAGCCCACAAAAGTCTTCGCCCGCGATTGCCACGCTGTAAAGCTGGAACTCGAAGTGGTCTGCGAGAATGAAGACCGGCTTCATGTAATCGTCTTCTCACAGTTTGGTCGCTTACTAACAATTGGTGGTCAGATTGAAGCCTTTGAACCATTTGCATAGCCGTAACAGTGGGTTGTCTCCTAGCAATATTTTGTAGAAAACGGTCTTGTCTAGGAGTTGTGACACGACTTCTGCCAGAATGCCGTTCCGCAACATCACGTAACACGATAACGTGACCACAACCTAGAGATCACATTTTGGTGGGTCCGTAGAGTGTCAGCAACTACGCGTTGAATAGCGCCAGCTTCCAACATGCCTACAGCTCTAATCTGTTCTTCTCTTGTTAAATGTCTACGTGACATAACAATAAACAATACACACACTCTATTTGAATAAAAAAAATGTGCAAAAGCTTATTATTTACAAAATCAGCTTGGTTAAATGGTAACCAAAACTAACTGTGAAAAAGCCAAATTCGAATTACCGCGTATTCTTTTGTTTTTAAAATGATTTTTTATTTTATTTTTTTTAATTTCGAAAGAAGAGACGGCGGAGTTTATTTTTCATATAGAAACTTTTTCGATACTGTAAATAGTTTATAAGCTAGGAAGTCTAAAATACAATATCCCTAGACATTGTTGATGTGTGTATATAAGGAAAGGCACCGAAAGTCAGAACGTAATTGAGAATTAAAAATAGAAATGAAAAAAGATAAAAAAGAACATAATCAAAATCGATTTATAAATAACCATTAGAATTTGTTTCTCAAATTTTCATGGATTTTCGCTTAGGTATAACTTTTTATTTTTAGTTCTACGACTAAAAGTTACTTAACAAAAGTGGTAGATAATCTTATTTGCAAAACAAAATGTTAATTTTTTTTTTGTGAGACCTATATCTCCTCAAATAAACCATAAAAACCATTTGAACCCCTTTTTCCAAGATGGCGGCCGTGGCACAAGAGCCACAACCCCACAAACTAGGACCAACCAAAAAAATGTAACATTTCAATGGACTATAAGCATTGTTTTCAAAACTGATGTTTCAAATATATCTTATAGTTAACCGTCCAAGAAAAATGAGGAGTTTGCAGTTCTAGCCTACTGCAGAGGCTTAACAAGCGGTTTAGCTTAAAGATTACCCACACTTAGTTATTTAAACCAATGTGAAACAATCGTCTAGTCGCTTCACTGCCTGTAATAAATAAACAAATAAGCTTAAAAGCTAGCATTGAAATCGTGATGTGATTGAATATTGCAAAATAGCAAATTGTACAGGTAAACAAATTAGCTGAAAAGCTAGCATTCAAATCGTTAAGTGATTGAACATCGCACAATAGCAAATTGTACTGAGCTATACTAACAAATAAAATTTCACTTGGTACTTACAAAAAACCACCACAAGTTCACTGAATTTCGCTTGAATATTGTGAAAAATAAAAGATAACCTCAAATCATAACGAATCAATCAAACCAATGCAAATTTTGACATACCATGCAGCGTTGTCTGGCTAATTAAATAACGCAGTGTTGCCGTTTACAGAAAAATAAAATTTTCTAATCGATTACTATCGATTTAGCAGATATTCAGTGTTGCTGTGTAAAGAATATAAAAACCCGAAATAACCGAAAAAACCGGTTATTGAAACAAAAAAACCGGTTTTTTTTTTCGTTTAAAATATGCCGGAAACCCGGTTTTCGATTAACCGAAATAACCGGTTTGCATGCCCTAGTAAATAGGTATATTCACGAATTACGTAACACCATATCTTATTTATTTTCTCATAGAAGGGGATGAAAAGTAGAGTATATGACTCGAGAGCAAATTATTTTTGCCTCGGGCGATGTATACTTTGAATCCCTCGCTGCGCTCAGAATTCTACGTTAGAATCCCTCGCTACGCTCGGGATTCTATTCTAGAATTCCTCGCTTTGCTCGTGATTCAAAGTAACGCCCTCGCCGTAAAAATACTATTTTGCTCCCTTGTTATACAATCTACTATTTCACTACACTTGTGCACATTCACGGAACTAAATTTAATAAGATTCCACCAAAATTACACAATTTAACCGAGTTTACAACATAGTTTAACGAAAATAAAATTGGAGCACGACATGTTGTCTCCGCTTTCCCGCCGAAAGTCCCGCCGAGAGTTGTAAAAAACACCTGTTTGACAGTTCTTAATTCAAACCTAAGATTAGTCGACAAACGCCCTCTGCCGGGATAAAAACTTAGTGTTCCTCCTCATTATATTTAACTAACTTACTGAGGAGCTCATTGGCCTAGCTGTACCTGCCGATCATAAACGGTCGTGCCGGTTAAGCAACGCTTGGCGCGGTCATTACTCGGATAGGTGACTGATAATAATAATTGTGTGGCAAAAAAACGTTTTCTCAAGCTCCTTCGTGCTTTGTAAGACACGTTAAGCAGTTGGTCCCGGTTGTTATCTCTCATAGCAGTTGTTATGTCATGTTAGAGGCCTTAGTGACAACTCTAACACCAGGTGAGCCACACTACTGTACGAAAAAGAAAGAAGAAATAGATTCTTCTTCTGTTTTCGCGATGTTGTATTGAAATCAAACACATTTTTCGGTTTGAATCGCGTGGTTTTTATTACTTTTAGCATTGTTACAACGCTCAACGTTTCGAGACCTTTCCAGGTCTCATCTTCAGGATAGACTAAGATGTGATTTGTCATTCTAATGTATTAAAAAGTTACAGTGAGACTACCGTCTTATCATTAAAAACTATTATAATGTTATCAAAAACGTTCCTGTGTATGCAGGCTTTAAAAATGCAATGATTATTATTTACTTTATTGTTAAATTTTATTATTTAACTTTATTATTTAATTTTTACTCTATTACTTTTATTTACTTTATTATGAAAGAAGAAGACTAACTTACTAACCCCCTTACTTATAAATTATGATTAACAGATTACTAAGTTATATAACGTTTGTCTCTGTATGTCAACTTTGAAACTTCATGTCACAGTAAAAGACAAACGATACATCGTTTAAGCAGCTGTCAATCATCATTTACAAATATTGTTACTAAACTCGGGGAAATTCTTAATTCATATTGTTACTTATTTTGGTCCCAGGTGACAAACAAAAGGCAATACTGAAGACTGGACTAGACCAGTATATCATTGATGCAGGACAGAAGAAGTTCGGAGCAACTCAGTGCTCCGAGTGTGGCACCATATACCAGATCGGAGACCCTCAAGATGAGCATGATCATTTAGTTCATCACAATGCCACCGATGTGCTCAGGTTTAATGTGAGTATACTAAATATATATATAGACTTAAGGTTTAAGCCTCCGTAGTAGGCCAGAACTGTTTTTTCTTGGACGGTTAACTATAAAATTTATTTGAAACATCAGTTTTGAAAACAATGCTTAATAAAGTTGAGGATATTTACTAGGTTGCAGAAAATTTTGTTAATAGAATAAATACTATTTTGAAATCGGTCCTGTTGTTTCGGAGATTACCCCCAATATACATACACTAGCAGCTCCCCGCGGTTTCACCCGCATAAGTCCCGATCCCGTGGAAATATCGGGATCAAAAGTATATATATATAGGCGTAGGCCTATAGCCTTCCTCAATAAATGGACTATCCAACCCCGAAAGAATTTTTCAAATCGGACCAGTGGTTCCTGAGATTAGCGCGTTCAAACAAACAAAAAAACAAACAAACTCTTCCGCTTTATAATAGTAATAGATACAAACATACACATTACCAATGTTACCTTTCTTTAATATTAGTATAGATTAAGTATAGATCACTGGAGATTAAGTATTTTGATTTATTTTTTACAGATTAAGGCCGTGAATTCTTTACAAATACACCATAACTTGTATTTGAACCTTCGGTACACAAATCTGTAGCAATAACTATTTTTACAATACAAAATCTTAACCTTCCAGGGCTGGAGAGAAGAATGCGTGATAGAGAAAGGTGAAACCTGGCGCATCATCCGCATCCGCGGCGGGGAAGCAAACTGGCGCCGCGTGGAGACGTTGCTGCAGCGCGTCGTGCATCCACAGCTCGGGTACGAGGGACCGCTCGCCAATACCAACGTGCATAGCATGACGGTAAGACATCTTGAAGTCCCGATCCCGTGGGTATATCGGGATTAAAAGTAGCCTATAGCCTTCCTCAATAAATGTACTATCCAACACTTAAAGAAGTTTTCAAATCGGACCAGCGGTTCCTGAGATTAGCGCGTTCAAACAAACTCTTCTGCTTTATAATAATTGATGATGATGATGATAGATGAAGAAGAAGAAAAAGATAGAAGACTAGCAGTGCTCGCACTATAATGTCTTTCTTTAGGGGTCGTAAGGCCAGAACGGATTTTTCACAGGCGGTTAATTATAAAATTTATTTAAACCATCAGTTTTGAAAACAATATTTATTAAAGTTGAGGATGTTTACTAGGTCCTGATTGTTGTGAAAACATAATTACAGAAAATTTTCTAGATAGAATAAAACCATAAACTTCTTTCTAAATTTTACAAGTAAGTAAATAGTTTTTGTCAGTCAATATTTAACTTATACTAATAAAACACCGAAACACTAACCTAACCATATATTTCTCCAGGCATATCTCTACATAGAAAAGAAACAGATCGTCGGCTGTGTGATCGCGGAGACGAAGTCTAAAGCCTACAAGTTGATACCGGGCGAGCCAGATTGCTGCAGCGTTGAACATTACCCGGTCAAGTTAGTATATTGTGCTATATTACCATTAACGAGGGGGTAACCTAAAAAGCTTATTTTATTCACTGAAAAAGGTGAATACAAAACCCTTTTACGATCTGAGGGTCCGTTCACACAGACCGGCTCGGTGAGGAGAGCAGATTTTTTATCACTTTTAAAACAGCCTTTTAAATTATTGTAATAAGGTTTATTTTTTTACATATCACTTCTTTCAAGGATTGCTCTCAAGCAATCTCAATAATGAAAGAAGTGCATATTTGACGGTTCCGTTTTTTGGCTACGGAACCCTTAAAATCGAACTAACTAACTAGATGTTTGTCCCTCAGATGCGGTATATCCCGGCTCTGGACGCACCTGAACCTGCGTCGGCGCGGCGTGTGCCGGCGGCTGGTGGACTGCGCGCGCGCATCCTTCCTCTACGGCACCGCGCTGCGCACTCGAGAGCTCGCCTTCAGCGCGCCCACCGCTGCGGGGAAGGCGTTTGCCTCTACTTACTGTGGGACGGACAACTTTTACGTGTATTTAGATTAGAAATAGGTATTTTTTTGGTAGAACCCACTTTTGGCGGAACCCACATTTGATAGAATTATAAATAATAATAAATAACACTTGATGGAACCCACATTTAAAAGAATTCAACATTTGGTAGAACCCATATTTGATGGAAGCCACATTTGATAGAATTCAACATTTGATGGAACCCACATTTAGTGGGACCCACATTTGATGGAACCGAACCAAATCAAACTTTTGATGGAACCCACATTTGATAAAACCAATATTCGATGAAACCCACAATTGATGCGCAAGCGCAGAATATTATATCGTTTTGTGGGCGGTAGTATTTTGTAATGTCAGATACAGACCGGCTGCGGTAGCTTTCACAGAGTCACTCCCAAACATGTGTGTTCCGAACTTTATTCTTTTGGGTAATTTCTAATTATATTATGGAGGGTATTTTCGATTTTTTACAAACAAAAAGACAGTTTTGAAAAGACATTTTTTGATATTATGACATTATTATTTGTTAGATGTAGGTGTATGTAAAATTTTGAATATGTTCTGCCTACTCAGTGAACTAAATTTTGATACTAATTGTTGTTTTAAAAGTACTATCTGTATGTCGTACTTCATTGATGAGTACCACACCACAATCATGAAGTATGACATTTATTGTTAGTACATATTTTTGGGTAATATTAATAATACTGTGAGCAGATATGCATGATTGTATGGGTTTTAATTATTCTATATCTTTCATGATTCTGTATGTTTCATGTTTTTATATGTTTCATGATTCTGTATGTTTCATGATCCTATATGTTTCATGTTTTTATATGTTTCATGATTTTATATGATTCACGATTCTGTATGTTTATGATTCTTTATGTTTAATGATTTTATATGTTTCATGATTCAACATTGAGGAATTTACATGAAAAAGTATGTTTTCGATTTCTTTTCCCATTTTATGCTTTTCATACTGCCATATTATTTATTTTGTAACTTATATTTAATTTCTCTTATCTTATAATCGTTTTTACTTATTTTTTATCAATTTTCATGAGGCGAGAACGGGAAACTTTCAAGTTTAATTTTTGATACTTATAACTTAATTTCTAATGTTTCATAAGGTTTGAATTAAGATTTTAGGGACCAATATTTGTCGATAGCTGTGCCAATTTTGATTAGTGCCTCAATATTGATAGTTACTTAAACTTTTGATAAGATTTAGACGATAAGTAAGTAGGTACTTTATATTTATTTTTCAAGTGAATAGAAAATATGTTTTCGAAAATCTGATCAGAAAGGAAGTTTGGTGGCTCAAATAAAAGTAGCTGGCAAATTTCAAAAAAATGTAAATACCCTAGTTTTCAATACTCCCTCAAGTTCAAACTAAAAAATTCATGAAGTGGTATCTGATTATTTAGTTTTGTAAACGTAGAGTGATTCAATAAATGTTATTTTTGCTGTTATAACCATGTAGTTTAACATTTCTCTTTTAATTACTTAGATAAAACGTTTTGAATATCAAAAAATAGGTGTTTTTACATTGTGGATTCTATGGAACATTCAGTTTTAAGTACGGATTACCATACTTAAAATTCACGGTCACATATAGTCGGAACAAAAGAAAATTTTGACAAATGGGTATACATTTTTTTTTAAATCGCCTAGCTGCGGTATCGAATGTTACAGGTTCTATTCCCTGTGATGAAGAATTTTTGGAAAATAATTTTCGTTTGTAATTTTTATTAAGTTAATTTTAGCATTAAATGCTAACTTGAATTAGCGAGTTAAGAGTTTCGGTAAAGATTTTTTGAGAATAGATTTTCAAAGACGTTTCTAAGGGCGATCTTGTGCTTGCTAAGGAATGCAAAGGCACATTGCTACATAATGAATAGACAGTAGCATGGTTATTATAAAATGAGTTTTAAGGCCAGACCTGGTTTAAACCATAATTTGGCCATAGTAAATCAAGGTTAACCAGGTCTGGCACTTAAAACTCAATTTATAATAGCATGGTAGACGCCAGAATAACAGGAGTGTTACACCACTCTAACACTAAAACACTTTAAATTCCATTTTAAATATTAAAAATTAAAATTTTATACATTTTCCGTTTTTAATCTTGTGGTGGTTATTACTTTTAGCATTGTTTCAACGTCAAGCTAGCATTTCTTGGGTCTAAAGCATGTTCTCACTACTCCGACCTTACTCCACGTTTATTAATAAGGCTATTATTTACTAAGGCATTCTTCAGTGAGTGTAGGCGTCTTAGAATCGTCTCTGATGACGGCATTTTTCATAAGTTTTTATTAAGATAAAATTAAGTCAATATTTTTTAAGATTATCACGCGTATACCTCATTGCTAGTTATTTTCGAGACCCAGTTTTTATAACTAGTGCGTTTTTTAAGGGGAATCTACCTACTCTATTCTCCATACAAGCTTTACAAACGTAGTCGACTGTTTTCTCCCTGGTTAAAGACATTAGAGCAAATATGTTTATGACATAAGTCTTATATCTTTCATGACCATGTTGTTTTGATTTTTTCTTAATTTTATTTCTATTCTAGTTAGAAATAAAACAAAAAACAAAACGTAGGGACATGGTCATGGCAGATATAGTTTGTATGGCATGAACATATTTGCTCTAATGTCTTTATCCAGGAAGGAACTTCCAGGCAACCTTTTCGATTTTTCAAAGGATTATAAAGGGTTTGTTACATAAGTGTAGTTAAAATTATTAATAGGATTTTTACGCTTATTAAATAATATGTTTTAAGTAATGAACATTGAGTCTCTCTTTAAATATTATTAAGGAAAATGTATCTTACTCACTCACTCACTCACTCCCTCACCTCACTCACGCACTCATCTTACGCACTCTCATTCACTCACTCACTCATTTCACCTCCATCTATTTTATCTGAACGTACGGTATAGGTCTACCAGAATCCCAATGCATAAGAAACAAATATTCTGTTTTTAGTATTTGTTGTTATAGCAGAAATACAAATAGATCTGTAAAAATTACAACTGTCTTGATATCACGGTTCATAAGATATAGCCTGGTCACAGACCGAAAGTGGAGTCTCAGTAATAGGGTCCCGTTTTTAACCTTTGGGTACGGAACCCTAAAAAAGTAATTCGTGATTTTTATATGACAATGTCATCTTCGTCTGTCATGATCATGCCATTACTACGCTTTACTAGTTTTGATACAATTTTCAAACATTGTTTTCATATATTAAACTATCAAGCAAGATGTTATAATCCGATTACTCAAGGGTTGTTGCTTTATAAAAAAAAATATTTACCCTTTTTGCCATCCGTTTCTGGTACACCTATAGTTAAGCTCAAAATACACGATGACACTTACACTGACACTTAACCTAAAACAGCCCACTCCTACAGCACATTTATAAAGAAATTCGTGCATGTGTGCTGTAGGTGTGGTCTGTTTTAGGTTAAGTGTCATCGTATATTTGAGATTTATAGCTCTCCTAACTCAGTTGTCTAAACTGTGCTATGCTGACGCGCACGCCATGCGCGTTTGCATATATTATTTCAACACGCTACGCGTGTTTTACCGCACAGACGATACTTCTCTAATATTACAATAGGTGTGTTTTCCCCGTGTGTGAAAACACGCCTCTCGACTGCATGCCGCACTGGTTAACATGATAAAAGAACTGACTTCAAAACGGAGAAACCGTTTTGAAGTCAGTTAAAACACACACGTTTGTGTTTCTAGTTTTTAGCAGTCATAGAAAAAAAAAGTGCCTCCAAAAATTCGTACTCGGCAGGATTCGAATGCTTTCTTAATTTCGACATAGCGGGTACTAGTACTCGTGGCGTAGCGGTTTAACGTGCTGGTTCGGACTACCACTAGTCGCGGGTTCGAATCCCGCGGAGTAAAAATTTTTGGAAGCATTTTTTCATTCTTTTTAATTTTGTGTAGTTTTGAGTAATTGCCTAGTGGCAATTCCAAAGATATTTGTGTACCTTTTGTTTTATGTATTGCCATAATATTGTAAATACTTTTTAATTTATTAAGTTGCTAGAGCTCAAAATACAAGATGACACTTACACTGACACTTAACCTTAAACAGCCCACACCTACAGTACACATACAAAGAAATTCATGCATGTGTGCTGTAGGTGTAGGCTGTTTTAGGTAAAGTGTCAGTGTAAGTGCCATCGTGTATATTGAGCTGAAGTTTTTGTGACACTCGAGACTCGCATGCAACTGTATTGTAATTTGAATATTGTAGGTAACACACGAAGTTGTGTTGATTTTTGATAATAAAAAGTATTTTTTTTTAATTGCTTCGTTTTATTTTTACCGAAGGATTTCTGAATCTTACATAAAAAAATATAAACAAAGAACTGTCATTATTAAAGGAAAAAGTAAATAAAGAGCTGTCACTTTCAAATAAATGTATGAGATTTTTGTTTACATTTTTGATCTAAGATTCTGAAATAGAGTAGGTATAGTAAAAATAAAACTTTCAAGTATCAGTAGGTAAATTAATAAAATTTGTATATTTTCTGTTTTCGATTCAATACAACACAACAAAATCTAAACAGTAAATAAATTATTTAATAATAAATAAATAAATAAATCTCATTTCTTCTTCTGTTTAGTCTTGTCGTACGACAACTTGGTTTTTAGAAGACTAGTGTTGTAAAGCTGAAAGAAAATAGACTGAATAAGTAACGCATCTTACATTAGAGCTAAGGAAATATAAATATTTTTTTACCAACAATGACACAAAATAAGAGATAACAAACTAGCTGCGTCCCGCGGTTTCACCTGCATAACTCTTAATACTGTGGGAATATCGGGATCAAAAGTAGTTATGTTACTCCTCGATAATGTACCTACCTAGCTTTCTTTTGGTGAGCAATTTTTGAAATCGGTCAAATAGTTTTTCAGTTTATTCATTACGTATACATTTTTTTCCTTTATTATACTTATTGGTGTTTGTTGCGAAACGGAAACTCAGCATAAGGCTGAACGCACTTTATAACGTTTTCGTCCGAATTTCATTCGTGCGCAAACGTAGGGCAAGGTAGGGTATTACCGGTCACCTAAGCATAACAGCACACAAATTATATTAAAATCATTTTTTGTATTTAAAACCTAGACAGAAAACTATTGACTAAGTCGTATTCGTATGTAATCTGCGCGCTTTCTAAGATTTGCAAGGATGTGATTATTCGTACCTCTCCGTACGTTAACGCACGAACGCAAAGTGTGGTCTCAACTCAACCAATCGCCGGCGCTAACTAATTATTTTTTTTAATTTCAGACAGTTTTGGTTCTTTGTTTTTGACGTTTTTTTTTCAGGAAGATATTTCAAATCATAGTCTACAATTAAAAAACGAAGAAGACTGTGGTTATACCTCCTCTTCGGAGTCGAGCCTCTGTGGACGCTCATCTAAGACCGACAACGAAGGTTCGCCGTCATGGAGTAGCAACGCTGGAGGGAAATGTTAAATAAAAAGTTGAAAATTAAGGTAAGGTCACTAGGGAGAAGTATGGTTTATGGGAAAAGTGCGTGGAACATCAATTTACCGGACTAACGGCCGAATACAGAAACGCAACTCAAAATTTGAGTTCTACTTCAACAACTAACCACCTATCAAATTAAAAAAATCCCATACAATTTTTAAATTTAGAAACTGCTCAATTATTGAAGTAGGTACGCCTCAAATTTTAAGCGGCGTTTCTGTATTCGGCTGTTACAATTGTTATATTGATATAATCGCTCGCTATGTAGTCAAGATATAGGTAGATACTGCTTCTATCATGATTGGCGATTTTATCAATATAACAATTTTATTGTTAGTCCGGTAAATTGATTTCGCCGCACTTACCCCATAAGCCGCACTTCCCCTTAGTGACCTTTTAGGATTTGGTACTTACAAGAGCTCAAAATAAACGGGCGATGCGACGCCTTATTTTATTTTTTAAAGAAATCGTCACTTGAAAACGTCTGCAACTTGTGATCAGGGCCTTATTTTGTAACTTTGTTGCTTTCATTTCAATTGTTGATTACACGTCATTTTTCACGTCATTCAGTCGCTAACAAATTGCCATTGCAATCAAACATTTGCTTTTCCAAAATTTCCTTACCTTTTCGTTTTTCCGAGTTCTCCACAAGTTTTTCAGGCTGGAAAATAATATTTAATCGCCTTAGTTAAGCTCAAACAAATAGTATTTTTTATTATGTTAAATTTTATAGATTTTGATCCATAAAAATAACATCACATGACTAATATTAAACTCATTTTCCGGGTCTTTTCTTCAGGATTGACTCAACTCAACGCTCAACGTTGAGCATTGAAACAATGCTAAAAGTAATAAACACCCCGCAATTAAAACCGAAAAATGAATTTCTATCAAATATCGCGAAAACATGAGAAAACACTATAGGTAGGTATAAAAGTATGTTTGTAAAAATCATGCCTACCTATATATGCCGAAAATTATTATACAGATCTAACAATTAAGAGGATAGTCTCCATTCTCTTTCTCCATACAAACGTAGTTTACATTTTCCTCCCTGGATAAAGACATTAGAGCAAATATGTTTATGCCATAAAACTATATCTGTCATGAAAATGCAACTACCTTTTTTTTTCTAATTAAAATAATAATAAAAATTAAAAAAATAAAAAGGTAGATGCATAGTCATGCATGACAGATATAAGTTTTATGGCATAAACATATTTGCTCTCTTAGATAAAAACAAAAATATAGATACGGTATATTCTTACATTGCGTATTCGAAAAATGAGCTAGAAATGTAGCTGCATGTAGGCGACATGCATTTTTATAAAATTATTGTATATTAAAATATTTGTCTTTAAAAATGATTCAGGCTTTGTAAATAAGCAAAAAGGCATTCTTATGGATGTCAAAAAGACAATCGCAGTGTGACAGCACGTGCTCTCGCGGCAACGGTTGGACATACGACTGAGGCTAGTGCGTCAGCTAGACGCAGTTTTATTGTCTCATTTTCCGAGACTAGGTACCGTATCTTTAGGTTTTTGTTTTAATCTAAGTTTGCTCTAATGTCTTTATCCAGGGAGGAAAATGTAAACTACGTTTGTATGGAGAAAGAGAATGGAGACTATCCTCTTAAGCAGTAAAGTGTCGCTCACCACATCCTGAAGGCTTGGCTTGAAGTACTTGCTCCCTAGTTCCCTCTCACTCCCTGCCACAGTCGCTGCTATTAGAGCATAAACATTAACATTTTAATTGTGTATCTCTATTTCTTGGTCGTAGACCATGCAGGAATTTGTAAGTATTAAGAATATTTGTAGTCAAACTGACTAGTATAATAGATATGTATCTGTGAGTCAAAGTATTGTGACGACTAACTGTGACTGTCTTTGACTGACAGAGACAGTCGCAGGCAGTCGTCAAAGTCAGTCAAATCAAGAAGGGGTTATGGTACAAGTGGTGGAGATACTTTTACCACAACTCTATAGGAAACTTGGAAACAACGCGAGAAGTCGGTGTTTAGCACTGATTTCTATTTCTTTCATCATTGTTTTAAATTAAAACCGATAATGATGATGATAATATTAAACCGTTTGTGTTTCGTTGTACCGAAACTATTAAAAATAACGAAAAGCAGTCGTTAGGTCAAATTAGTGGCCTTAGGTCAACCTGAAAACTTTAACACTAGGTAAGTTACACCACTATACACGGAAAGAAGAAGTATTAGTATTCTTGGTGTGTACAAACACTGCTTGCCCCAAATAGACTCGTGGTAGTTGACGCGTTTCGGACGCCGGCGACGCGTCCGACGACGGCCGCGACTGTCGTTTGACAGGCGACGCATCGCGCGGTGTAGCAGACACCGGGACGATGCGTTTGCGACCTACAACACAAGGTGTAGAAATAAACAGATGCTTTTACAAAATTTGATGCAAGCTTACGAATTCATATTCTTGAATTCTCGGACAGCCCCTATAAATGCATATACAACGATCTATCCAAAGCTTTTGATTGTGTGACACACGATGTATTGATATTAAAATGCAAAAACCTACTATGCTGTCAATGGAATGGAATTGAATAATACGAAAACTCGCCTTAATAAATAAATTTAGTTTACCAAGTGTGGCAATGGGAGTTCCACAAGGGTCAATTTTGGGCCTACTTTTTTTTTAGTTTACATAATTGATTTTGCAATGTATGTCAATGGGGTTCCACAGGGGCCAATCTTGGGACCTCTATTATTTTTAGTTTATATTAATGATTTCACAAGTAAATCAATATAATCGTACCAGTTCGCACTGCGTGTCATCAAATTCGTCCTCCATGATGTCAATGTCGGTGGCATCCTTCGCCGGTATGATGAGCAGCTTCGTCTCTGGACAACTGTTGCTCACTAGCAACTGTGATGACGCGGGGAATACTAGTCGGTGAGCTGTTCTGCAATCCGAATATAATATTTAAAAACTGGCCAAGTGCGAGTCGGACTTCTGCACGAAGGGTTCCGTATCACTTTCACAATTGGGTACGGAACCCTAAAATGGACCAACCAACCGTTTCCGATCGTGTCTACGGATATTGTGAGTGTGGTATGTCGTGCGTGCCCGTTAGTGTGCGCGTGAGGTGTGGCGCCCCTTGGACTTTTTACGAACTATGACGAAAAAATGTGGGTAGGTTACCTACCCGCGGACAGTAAAAACGTGGGTAGTTAACCAACGGTTCACAAACAACGATATAAAAGACGACGTCGCCCACAGCTGCTCCAGTCCCCTCGCGACCAAGACCATTGTAACATGGTTGAAACGTCAAGGTAATAAAATAAATAATAATTACGCGATTAAGACCCGGGAAAATGTAACTATGTAAACAAATCGTGTGAATTTAAAAAGTTTTAAATACAGCTAACCTAGGAATATAACACGGAGGCTGAAATATCTCTCTAGTAGACATGTCTTGACAGACTCCATCCAATAGAACAATATCTTCCATCAATTCGTCTACCACAAATACCTGAAAATAACCAAAGTAACTGAATCCTATGAAAAATAACAATCTGTTATTTATAACAGATTATTTTTCACAACACAGTTATCTGTATTATCTTTTCCTTCTCATCCGATCGATGTTTCCGGTTGCATCCCCTCTCCCAAATAGTTTTTTTTATTTGGGATCGGCGCAGTAGGTACTTCAGTCCTCATTGACCGTATTTTTACCCGGCTGCAAGGAATAGTATATTATGCAACTAGTGAATAAAAGACGGATTTAGTGCGAGGGCCGTAGATGAATCTCGAGCAAGTGAAGGATTCTAACGACTGAATCACGACCGTAGGGAGTGATTCATGATGATTGAATCACGAGCGTAGCGAGTGATTCAAGTGTTAGAATCCTGAGCGACGCCAGTGGTTCATGGCCCTCAATCTAAATCCGTACTTTATTCAAGAGTTGCATACTATACTTTATACCATGACTACGAGGAAAAAAACCGGTCAAGTGCGAGTCGGACTCGCGTCGCGTACGAAGGTTCCGTACCACTATCACAAATTTCGGCAACCAATCCGTGAACGCAACGCGAACGTTAAAATTTATTTTACCACTGGCGCCAGTCTCAATTCATCACTAGATAGTAAAAAGTGCTAGGTGTGAAAATACATCACGGTATTGTTGCGTTTTAATGTCAAAATCACATAAAAGTTTTTTTATCTATTTGTTGTTATAGCGGCTAAAGAAATACATCTACTGTGAAAATTTCAACTGTCTAGCTATCACAGTTTATGAGATAAAGCCTGGTGACAGACGGACAGACAGACGGCAAAATATCAGTAAAAGTGTTCCGTTTTTATCCTTTGGGTACGGAACCCTAAAAAGAATTTGTATGTCGAGTATTCTTAGCGCAAGGAGTTTGTATCAAGTTTTTTTCACGCAAGGAGGTTGTATATGCATTTAGTTATATGGACGACGAGTAAAATTGTGTTCTAAATTCAAAATTCAAACAGCGTGAGTAAAAGTCGTTTTTATTCACTGTTTAGCGTGAATAAAATAAGCTTTTTAGAGTGGGAATGGTATAAAGGGTTATTTGCAAATAGATTTGGCAATACTTTTACGGTCTGCCGCCTACCTGACACCAACTCGTCTAGGGACCAAGCAGTTTATTCGCCACCGCGCAGGGAGATCCCTTAGTCGCTTTTTACGACACCCACGGGAAGAAAAGGGGTAACCCTATTCTATGCCTACGAGTATAGGTACCTAGAAGAAAATTAAATATAATCTAACCTTAAAAGGTTTGAGACAGGGCACGAAGGCGTGTTCCAATCTCATGCTGATCTTTTCTTGGCTCCAGCCGTGGTACGCCGGAATTGAACCCAGCACCAACATCGATATTTTGATGCCTATTTCACGCCACATACTCGCTTCTACACTGGAAACCATAGAAAAATTAGATATTATATAACGGAGTAGGTAAATAGGTAAGTAAGTATCATGTTTTGTTTTTTACGAAATTCGATATTTCGTCAGTACAGATACCTAATTGGAAATCCTCAACTATGGCCATCACACATCCGCGTTGTTCGAACGCCTACCTACCGCTTCATTGAAAAATGTTTCTCCGTTTTATTTGAATGTGAATGAATATTTTGGAAAACCTTGCGGTGGGGACCCTTTAAAAGTAAAATCTTAATCCGAATAATATCGATATTAAGGTAGAAAACTAAATTTTTCATAATTTATTTTGGTATTAAGTTTGTATGGAAATGGTAACAGTCGCCACGTTCTTAATAATACGCGATTAATGTGCCCGTTTTCACCAACTAACTCTAAACATCCCCTAACCAAGGTTCTCTTATTTATTTGGAAATCCAACAGCTATTCCTTAAAACTAGACAAAACTAATAACAACAGAAAGCCAATTAAAGGATTCCACGACTAAGTTACAGAACATTATTTTTTTTCTCTTAACCTAAAAGATTCCCTAAATTGGACTACTTGTACTATTTATGTATTCTGTGCTCTTACTTAAATTTGTTTTCACCAAGTTAGGTGATACATAAGCTACGTAAGGGGCACTTACTTCGGTGACAGTTTTTTTTTAATGCCATGTGTTCAAAAATCGCACTTATCCGGATAATAATTACCGTTTTTGTATTATGAAAAATAAAAATTTAAGCATTATAATATCACGAAAGACGAAGAAACGTGTGTCACTTAATTAGCCTTAAGTGTTCCCTAAATTTTAGGGATTGTCTATGAAAACGGGCATAAGACCCGATTCCGTGCTTCGGCTTGGCACGTTAAGCAGTTGGTCCCAGTTGTTATCTCTGATAGCAGTAGTTAGTTAGAGGCCTTACGGGCGACCTGAAAACTCTATCTAGGTAAGCCACACCACTACACGATAAGAAAAAGAAAAGAACAAAGAAGACCCGGTAAAATATAACTATATATTAACAAGTGTGAATTTAAAAAGTATAATTAATTATCTAAACTTTATTCCAAAAGGTGTTAACTTACACTTAGGAAAGGTTCAGGAAGGAAGGATTCAGGTTTAAAAAAAACATTAATAAATGTTAGGTATGCAACGTATAGTATATAATAACATGAAAAAAGTGAAAAATGAAAATAAAAAGATACGTTTTCTTTTCTTACTCCTCCCGAGTACACAAGGCTATGTAACGGAAAATAAGTTTTATTTCAATTAAACTTAAATTAAATTAAATTAATTAAATTTAGTGGTCTAAGGTAAAATATATCACGAGGAAACTACAGGATACGAAGACAAGATTTTCTACATAGAATAGTACATTATACAGTATACTTATTAACTAACTTGAAGCTACGACACTACGGTATCGGGGACGGCGCATTGGATCTTCTTTCTTCTTACCTGAGTGATAGGATTCAGTGTGTCGACATTAACGGTAAACGTTCCCCTGGATCACCTGTAACTTTAGGAGTTCCTCAAGGATCCATATTGGGACCTATTTTATTTCTAGTATATATTAACGACTTACCTTTCCTCGTAATGGAAAATCATGGGATAGTATTGTTCTTACTTTTTGTATTATGTATGACTTACCGTATTGTGTACGTATTGTGACTTACCCCGCCAAAGGATTGGGAGCAAGTTTGAAAGCCTCCTTTATGATCGGCAACGTGATGTAGTACGCTTGCACGGCTGAGTCGCACCGCACCGTGTAGCAATACGGGCGGTTTGTTAACACCTGGATAACAATACATCACTCAATTGGTGACCATAACTAAGTAAACAATGTAAAATGTAAATGAAAACTCTTCCTTATTTGTTATTTGGATTGGACCATGACTAAATAGTAACCTATTCTATGTAACCTAACCTTATGTAGGTAACCTACTAAGTATAAATAAATAAATAAAATAAATATTGCACGACGTTACACACAGCGCAATCTAGCCCCAAACTAAGCACTAGGCTTGTACTATGGGTACTAGACAACGGATATACTACATAGTAAGTATACTCTTTTTTTTGTAAATACATACATATGATACATAGAAAACACTGATTATACCATGTCTTCGGACCGTGGTGAGTCCTAGGACATGATAAGGTAGGTAACATAACCTTATGTAACCTACTATAGTAACCAGCTAGGCCACATTCTTCGGAATGCACGTTTAACAGTTGGCCCCGGTTGTTATCTCGGATAGCAGTCGTTGGGTCAAGTTAGAGGCCTTAGGGCGACCTGACAACTCTAACACTAGTTGAGCCACACTACTGTACGGTTGTTATCTCAGGCTATGTAGTCAGAACTGGGCTCGTTGAACCGCAGTTCCGTCATGAACTCGTACTTCAATATGTACTTACTCCAACAACTCCGACCGCGTTACCAGAGACTATGTAGTCGGAACTGGGCTCGTTGAACCGCAGTTCCGTCATGAACTCGTACTTCAATATGTACTGTATACTCCAAGAACTCCGACCGCGTTACCAGAGACTATGTAGTCGGAACTGAGCTCGTTGAACCGCAGTTCCGTCATGAACTCGTACTTCAATATGTACTTACTCCAAGAACTCCGACCGCGTTACCAGAGACTATGTAGTCGGAACTGGGCTCGTTAAACCGCAGTTCCGTCATGAACTCGTACTTCAATATGTACTTACTCCAAGAACTCCGACCGCGTTACCAGAGACTATGTAGTCGGAACTGGGCTCGTTGAACCGCAGTTCCGTCATGAACTCGTACTTCAATATGTACTTACTCCAAGAACTCCGACCGCGTTACCAGAGACTATGTAGTCGGAACTGGGCTCGTTAAACCGCAGTTCCGTCATGAACTCGTACTTCAATATGTACTTACTCCAAGAACTCCGACCGCGTTACCAGAGACTATGTAGTCGGAACTGGGCTCGTTAAACCGCAGTTCCGTCATGAACTCGTACTTCAATATGTACTTACTCCAAGAACTCCGACCGCGTTACCAGAGACTATGTAGTCGGAACTGGGCTCGTTGAACCGCAGTTCCGTCATGAACTCGTACTTCAATATGTACTTACTCCAAGAACTCCGACCGCGTTACCAGAGACTATGTAGTCGGAACTGGGCTCGTTGAACCGCAGTTCCGTCATGAACTCGTACTTCAATATGTACTTACTCCAAGAACTCCGACCGCGTTACCAGAGACAATGTAGTCGGAACTGGGCTCGTTGAACCGCAGTTCCGTCATGAACTCGTAGTTTGGTATCGCTTCCTCGTAGTCCTCTTCAGGAGGAAAGTAGGATGCTTCTACTAGTCCTGATACAAGTATATACAAGCCTTTCGGTTCGTCACCTGAAATATAAAATTTCAAGTCCTGGAGCGATATTTTTGAATCGCTCTTGCCACTTTGGCCGATTTAAATAGCTCGATTTCTGATTTTCGTTCGATTTCAGACTCCTGCGGCGATTGGATAAGACGAATCGTTGCGTCCGCGCGATTCACATAAAAAAAATTCCGACATCTACCGAAAATCAATAGAAATTGAGCTATTTAAATCGCTCAAAGTGGCCCAAGCGATTCAAAAATAGAGACCCTGATTAGTCTAGCGGGTTTATCAGGACCAAAAACATCCTGTATTAGGTACTCTCCATTACTTAAACAATCCCTAAGCTAATTTTTATCCAAATCCGTCGAGCCGTTTGACCGTGAAGAGGAAACAAACACACAAGCTGTGTCCCGCGATTTCACCCGCGTAAGTCCCGATCCCGTGGGAATATCGGGATCAAAAGTAGCTTATGTTACTACTCGACAGTGTAGGTTTCTTTTGGTAAAGGTTTTTTTAAATCGGTCTACTTAGTAAGTAGTTTTTGAGTTTATTCATTACAAACATACACACACACACACACACACTCACACAAAAATACAAATCTCTTTAAAATATTAGTGTAATGTGGTCACTGACCTCTCGATATTAATATGTCATTGTAATTATAGTTGTGAATTTCAGAGTGTTCCAGGAAATAATCTGCGATCGCCTCGTTACCTTGCAGCCAGGATATTGCACGTAGTTGAGTCTGTGGCGGAAAGAAACGAATCAATATTGCAGGCCGTTGCATACAGTGCAATTTAGCCTTAAACTAAGAAAATAGGCAAAAACAAATTCAAAATTCACATGATCGTTTTGAATCGTCAGAAATCTACCGTTTCTTCGGAACGCACGTCCAACGAGAAGAAGGGAGAAGCCACGAAGGGTTTCGTACCACAAAAAAAAACTATTTTTTTTTGTATGGGAGCTAGCTTAAATATTTATACTTATATTGTTTTAAGTATTTGTTGTTAAAGCAGCAACAGAAATACATAACCTTTAAAAATTTAAGCTGTCTGGCTATCACGGCTCATGAGATACAGTACGGTGACAGACGGACAGCGGAGTGTTAGTAAATGGGTCCCGTTTTTACACGGAACGTTAAAAATGTAAAAGTATTAATAAAATATTAACCTCCGGCGCAGATGGCGCCACCAGGCTGCCTTTGTGCCGACATTGTTGTATTTTAGCTTGAATTACGTGCACTATCAAACGATACTCCATTTCGTCCAAGAAACCTAAATAAAAAAAAAATGAGGCTTTATTGACCCGCGTAAATCCCGATCCCGCGGGAATATCAGGATAGAAAGTAGCCTATGTGTTAATCTGAAAATAAATAAAATCTGAAATACTAAACTTATAGCACCACCTACCTAAGTATACTATATTTAATTTAATTTTGTGTTTGTTTGTTTGTTGATGTATCATTGTGTATTGTATGTGTGTGGACCTATGGTCTGGAAAATAAATTATTTCATTCATTTCATTTCATTAATCTGAAACTCCAGCTATCTGCAGACCAAACTTATCGCAATCGGCTTAGTAGTTTTTGCGAGAAGGAGTAACAAACATACAAACACACCCAAACTCTTACCTTTATAATATTAGAAGGATAAAAGTGGACTTTCATTGTCATCCATTGGGATACCTAACTATCTGGTAATCCTTAAATTAGGTATCCCATTCCACTAAAATTATGAACTAGCTTTGGCCTGCTGCTACACTTGCATTGTTCGAATACCTACATACTGCTGTGCAAAATTCCACGCTTAAACGGACAGCGACACCTGGGTGAGTACTTCGATGGACGATTGTTTAACTGTGGAATTTTGCACAGCGGCAAGTAAGGTATCCGGATATAAATCCTTCGCTTGCTTGCCTATAATAATTCCAGCTTCAGAAAAATGTAGCTGGGTCTTCTCATTGCCATAGTTCCTTCTTTTTTAAGTTGTGGTGGTGTTAGTTACCTTCACAGTCCTTTTGGAAGTTGTCAGGCATCTAGTGTCATAATGTTCAGCGCGGTGGTGATAGCCTGGCTACAATTGTGATGACTATCCAAGGTAGGTCTTCTGCAGTAGACCCAACATATACCTTCACAGTACCTTCCTCTTTAAGTTGTCCGGCATCTAGAGTCATTATGTTTAGCGTGGTGGTGGTAGCCTGGCGAGTCTTCACTGTGATGGCTGTCCAAGGTCTATCGCGTTGCAGTAGACCCAACTGACGGGTCACGGCTAATCTGGAAGACGTATAGGGTGGAAATTTTGGATAGCTCTTGGTGAGAAAGTAGGTACTCTACAAACCCAAGAAAATTCGGCTTAAAACAATTAGTCTATGACACACGGTCTATTCGACAGGCAGGCAGGAATTCATGAACGGGCCATTTCTAGCGATTTAAATAATTCGATTTCTACTGATTAACGTTCGATGTAGGTAAGTAAATTTTCAATGTAAATCGCACGACCGGAACGAATTTTTCTCAATTACTCGCCGCAGGAGTCCAACATCGAACGAAAATGAGCAGAAATCGAAATATTTAAATCGCTAGAAGTGGAACGAGCGCGCGAGCGATTCAAAAATATGGCTCCTTATTTTTGAATCGCTCCTATTTGAGTCTTTCACCTATTGCCCTCCTACGCTAGCAAAACCGACTTTTTAGGACCAAGATTTAGTTAGATGGTTTGGTATTTCCCAAACCGAAGGGTTAAGCTAGAATAGTTTAACTGGACTAGTTCCTATAATCTCACCTATCCATCGCCAATTTAGCATTAAGATTATCCCTTATCAATTGGTGGTCCACCAACTGAGGTAGAAGGTTGCACACCTCTTGCTCACCCGTTACGAAGCCCTGAAAATATAGATCCTGAAAATCTATATCTATGAATGCCTTGTCCTGACTGCTGACTGACTGACTGATGGATCAAGGATAGAACGCAAACGCATTACGAAAATCCAGAGCTGAAATTTGTAGTCTGTTTGCGACCTTCAATTTGTTTTTGTAATTAGGTCCGTGCCATTATTTTAAATGAACGCATGAAAAAGTAGACTATGTGTTAAACTTTTTAAACTAACACGATTGGAACTCATAATTTTATATTTTCCCGGGTCTTAATCGCGTGTTTTTTTTTTAAATCACACTAATATGACCCGGTAAATTTATCAAATTAGACTATGTGTTATTCTAGCTACCGAGTTTCATCGCAATCGGGTCAACGGTTTTTGCGTGAAGGGTCAAAAAACACATTTATAATGTTTCACCTTTATAATGTAGGTAAGATGATTTTTGGAGGCAGCCAAATGTTGCAGAAATACAATACCTTTCCAACATCATATCCGAAGGCCAACTGCAGATCTATCATTCTATCGATGTAAGCCATTATTTTTGGTACAGACACTCTGAAACGTAACATAGCTAATGAAGGAAGGATAGCTAGCTACTCGTAGCCCATAAAACAAGGAGTCTGTGTTTTTCAAATTGTTCTAATTTTACTTTGAATTTTAACTGATTCTCAATATATCTTCCTGTTTTATTAAATGTCTGTGTAGTAGGTATTTTAATTGCCTCAGAATCGAAATGAAAAGTAGAGGTTAAGCTCGGATGAATGTCGCCTATTTCACCTTCAAACTATTGGCTCTCTCACTTCTCGGGTGAAATGGGTGTCATTCGGCCCTTGTCTAACAATCTATTTCGTATTCGAAATTTTCTTTTAAAACTCAAAACATAGGTACATGATCATGGCTGATTTAGGTTTTATGACATAAAGAGATTTGAAATTTAAGACATTTTTCGGTTTTAATCGCGTGGTGTGGTGGTGCGTGGTGAGTCAATCCTGAAGAAGAGACCTGTAAAGGTCTCGAAACGTTGAGCGTTGAAACAATAATAAAGTAATAAACACCACGCGGTTAAAACCGAAAAATGTCTTTAATTTTAATACTACATCGCGAAAACAAAAAAAAATCTATAAACAGATTTGCCCTTATGTCTTATGTCTTTATGGAGAACGAGTAGGCAGGTATCGTTTCACCATTACATTAATTCTAAGTAAATACGTGCACTGTAACAGTTACCAAAATATACCAAGAGAAGAAAAATAACTGCCATTTAAGAGACTGTCGAGCTGTTCAATCTTAGAAATGACGACTTATACAGATAATTGTTAGTCGCTGCTTATTCTAGTTTGGTCGAAGCAAGCCTTAACGTTTACCTAGCCAGTTTAAAAAGCCTCAGAAAGCGCAGCATCCTCAGCAGTTTGGTGGCAGTCAGCACACTCGAGTTCATATTGCCCCATTTGTTCCAACCGGTCGTCGTGTCCAGGATGTCTAGAATAAAATCTGAAAAAAAATCTTAGGTACAATTTTATTTTTTGTTGTGTAATTTTTATAAGGACAAATAAGTACATCATCCACAATCCTCCCGTGACAGGATTCGAAGCCGTGCTTCCGGACAAATGCGCTATTTTTTTGTTATGGTATACCTAGGTATACAGGGTGAACCATTTAAATGGGCCTTCAGGGGGATATCCTAAACTATAAGAGATAGCGAAAAATGCTGAAAGGAGTTGCGTCCCCGATTTTGACAAAAAGTAAAATGGCATATTTAGATTTTTGAAAAAATCAATACCCTAGCCAGGAATCGAACCTTGTCTTTTTGCAAAAAAATAAATACCCTATATTATTGTACCGATCGATAGTGTTGCTGATACAGATCAAATCCTGGAAACAAACATAGTGTGGTAAATCGAGAGAAATGTCTTTTTTTAATAAAAATATGAAATATTCAAGTATTCTGTACTAGTACTCGTGTGTTACCCGTACCTATTACAACGACCTACTCGATTTGAACGACTGAGTTAGCATTAATCATTATTAGAGATCATGTTATAATTTCAAATTTTTCGCATACAGTTGAAAGCAGTGATAGACATCATTTTGATTTTTGAACAACTGTAAGATTATTGTTTTTTGTTGAAATTTAATATTTTTATTAAGAAATAGATGTTTCTCTTGATTTACCACACTATGTTTGTTTCCAGGATTTGATCTTTACTAGCAACATTATCGATCGGTACAATAATATAGGGTGTTTATTTTTATGCAAAAAGACAAGGTTCGATTCCTGGCTAGGGTATTGATTTTTTCAAAAATCTAAATATGCCATTTTACTTTTTGTCAAAATCGGGGACGCAACTCCTTTCAGCATTTTTCGCCATCTCTTATAGTTTAGGATATCCCCCTGAAGGCCCGTTTAAATGGTTCATACTGTATTTAACTTTGACGACCTCAGTGGCACGTCGGGGGAAGGTCCGACTGCAATGCAGGAGGTTGCGGGTTTGATTCCCGCCGGATTCAAGTATAGACCAAGCTTAAAAATAAATATTGTTTTCTGGTCTGGGTATTTTATATGTATAATATGTATGTATTTACAAAACAAAGTAGAATATGTAGTTGGTACCTATATCCGAAGGTACCTATACCCATAGTAGTAGTCTAGTGCTTAGTTTGGGCTAGATTGCGCTGTATGTAACGTCGTGCAATATTTAATTATTTAAATCGTGTGAATTAAAAAGTTTATATTGAACTAACCGGCAGTAGCCATGACAATGATGAAGAAATCCAGCTTGTTCCAATGTGATATGAAGTAGCCACCGACTCCCAAACCAAACATTTTTATTATCATTTCCAATACGTAAATACAGTAGAAGAATCTGGAATCATATTTGAATAATTATACTATTTTTCAGGGTTTTGTAGTTAACAAGTCCTAAACTACGCACTTGGCTTGTACTATGGGTAGGTACTAAACAACGGATATAGGTATACTACATATTATACTTTTAATGAGGAGGAACACTAACTTTTCATCCCGGCAGAGGGCGCGGGTCAATTAATCTTAGGTTTGAATTAAGAACTGTCAAACAGGTGTTTTTTGCAACTCTCGGCGTGACTTTCGGCGGGAAAGCGGAGACAACATGTTGTGCTCCAATTTTATTTTCGTTAAACTATGTTGTAAACTCGGTTAAATTGTGTAATTTTGGTGGAATCTTATTCAATTTAGTTCCGTGAATGTGCACAAGTGTAGTGAAAACAAAATTGAGTGTTAAACATGAACTTTCCGTCGTTCGCGCCGAAGATCCTTGAAGGTTATAGTAAAGTTGCCACCGCTTTACCATAGCCCCTGACTTGAACTATAGGCCCGATCGGGCTAATTTCATGCAAAATACTTGATACTGGCAAGATGTACAAGATGTACGACGCCAAAACTTTATTGAAGAAACTTGAAATATTCTAAAACTTGAACCTGGCTATTCCAAATTGGCCATATCGGTCTCAGACCGAAATAAAAAAAAAAAAAAAAACTCTCGGCGCCAAATTGGCCATATCTGAGACCGAAAGAATAAAAAAAAAATCTCGGCGTTTCCATTGGTGGAGGACCATCATCGAAAAAAAAAAGATCATCTGATGCCAGCGCCACTTACTTACAGCTTTGCGTGTGGCACCCCACTAAAGAAACTAAAGTAGTCTTATTAATAAACGTGGAGTAAGGAGACTTACTCATTCTCCGTAGAAACGAAGTCAACCACTGTTTTCCTCCCTGGATAAATACATTAGAGCAAATATGTTTAAGCTATAAAACCTATATCAGTCACGACCATGCAACTACGTTTTTTTTTTCATTTTCTAATTAGAATAGAAATAAAACTTTAACACTCAGTTGCACGAAAGTCCATTATACAATAATGTTGGCATCAACATTTAATTTTTAAAGACAGATTTTTCAATAGAAAATCTGATCATTATTAAATTTTTATGCCGTCATCATTTTAATAGACTTTCCTGCAACTGAGTGTAAAACATTTGAATATGAAAAAAATCAAAACGTAGGGGCATAGTCATGGCTAAAAGATCCGCATAAATAATGTACAGGTCCCGGCAAATAAGTTGAAAAGTTTTGACGTGGAAGGGGAAAGTTCGCGCAGTACATTTTACATGCGACTTCTATGAAAAATCGACTTCTGCGCATCCGCCATTTCGTTTCAACTAATCTGCCGGCCACTGTAATTAAGTGAATACTAACAAATTCAATCCCTTGATAGTATACATAATGGTCGGAGTAATATCCCTAAGAACAACCTCGCACAATATGACAGGAGTATTGCAGAGAATCATCAGGTAGATGAAGATATCTAACCAGACGGCCGAGGCTATGTGGTAGCACTTTCTGCGGCAATTGCCGTGGGGGATTTGGACCCCCGACGAGACAGGGGTCATCATTGCTACCAGACGGCGACGGAGCCAGACTGCGGGAGCCTAGGGAGATAGTAAGCCTATGTAAGAGCTGATTGTATGGGTTTCCAATAAGCAAAAGTGTCCTGAATGCGCCTTTTATTAGAGTAATTAGGCTTATATCGCTCTAATACTTATTTTGGCTTAAGTCTCGCTCATACATTAGTCTCAGGCAAGCCAGAACGGACTCAAGATCGATTAGTCTTTTTATGTGCTCTTAAGTATAGTTTGTATTTAAGATCATTTTATAATACTATTTAAAGCCTCGTGCTCCTACAACAACATAACATACGTAAAATTGATATTAGAATAATAAAGACTGGTTTTGGCATGTTTTAGTAAAATTACTATACCATAAATGCGAAAATCATTCAATCATTCAATAATAGTCTTATTATTAAAACAATATTAGGGCAAGTACACTTTTTGCTTATTGGGTTTAGTGACGATTTGAGTGTCGAGTCAAACTAGTGACTGGCTAGTTTAACTCGACACTCAAACGGAGTAAACCGTTGGGAAACGGACCTAAACCTCCCGATTAGTAGCGCGGAACAACATCTATACTTCGTTTCTTTAATTCCAGACTACGATCTGACCTTAGGCTTCCAGAGCGATCCCAGCTGATCGAGGTTAATCCTGCCCTCGTCGCAATCAGCTGCAACCTCCACCGCCTGCACCAACAACCTCACGGCGTCTTTGCTTATCTTACCGTGCTCGAATTGACGCCAGTACGATATCTTTAAAGCTTTTAGAACGCGTTGGTTTGCCTCCCTGAAATGACAATAGGTCTACGTTTTCTAAGACTTTACAGAAACTCTTTCTTAGTGGAAACCTGATTTCATAGAAGACGAGTCGGATCTTGTTCCACTTCCGTCTTCCTTTATCTAAATGGGCATGTCACATCTTTGACCATATCATCACTTACCATCAGGATAGTGATCAAACGCTCATTTATAGTGTGGTGTGGAGTGGTGGAGTGGTGGGACAAAACAGTCTAAATTTAAATATGAAATAAACACCCTATTTTTTGGAACCAATCGATATCAA
The DNA here is from genome assembly GCA_958496205.1 of Idaea biselata. Classification (NCBI taxonomy): domain Eukaryota; kingdom Metazoa; phylum Arthropoda; class Insecta; order Lepidoptera; family Geometridae; genus Idaea; species Idaea biselata. Next base: position 29,350,139 of record OY292395.1, on the reverse strand, counting down.
GCATGAGGATCAAAACTGAAATCAAAAGACTATAGTATACCTACTCGTACTACATTATATCTCTACCTAACCCACCTCATCATTTCCGCAAACTCCTTCTTGGTAGGCTCGTTAGGTATTTCCCTCTCGCAGTCCGGGCAGGTCGTGTAATGGTACCCCATGTAGGTATCATCGTCTTCTTCTATGGACCCTGATATTTGTATCTGGTATGGGTGTTTTATTGTAGTACCTATAAGCACAGAAGAGCGGTGTTGGTCTAGTGGTAGATACCTCGACTTTCATTCCGATGGTCATGCGTTCGACTCCTCTTCGACCACGCATAAATGTCCTTTTCCTTGCTAAAGATAAAGTTATGTGCGCTATTAACATCGCTCAGCTCGCTCAGTGGAGAAAAACATCGTGAGGAAACCCACAGCACAGCTTAATTAGCTCCAGACGTATAGACCCGTTGTTTCATATGGGCATGGCTGAATAGGTTGGGAGGGTGGTATAGTGCTAGACAAGCCTACTCTTCTTAATAATATCCCTGGCACTACAGCGCCATACATAGCATGGATTAAAGTTGCTTGCGCTGTATAAATCATATAAAAATTTGATGAAGAAGGTAAATATTAGGTAACATATTTCTATGTCTTAAAATCTAAGTCAGGTGGTTTTGTGGTTTTGGGACACAAGAAACTGAAGGTTTTTCAAAAAGTGTTCAATATCGCGCGTGTGCGGTCAAGTTAGAGGCCTTTAGGGCGACCTAGCAAATTAAACATTAGGTGACCACACCACCACACTGAACGATGAAAAGATAAAGACCCCAAAGGACTGGGACGCAGGGCACGCAACCAAAAGCTAAGGGAAACAGTTCTCTTCTTTAGGATAGACCTAAGACTTGTAAAGGTTGAGCATTGAAACAATTATAATAAGTAGTAAAAACCACGCGATTAACCGAAAAACAAGTTTAATTTTAATCCAAAATCGCGAAATCAGAATAAACACCTATACTTATTAAAAACTACGGCAATCTTACCCTCTTGAACTAAATCCCAATTAGCATCAGCTAAGAACTTGTCCATTTTCAGCATCGATATGCACCTGTCTCTAGTCAACATAACTCTACGGACGCAGTTCGTCATGTTCGCCTTCTTAGCGAGAGATATCTCCGCTAGACCGAGGATTTTGAGGATTTTGCGTATGGTGGTAGCGTTGATCGTTAGTGACAGTATGACGAGGCCTGCCGTTTGGATTATGAATATCTAGAAAATGAATAAATATATATTGCACGACGTTGCACATAGCGCAATCTAGCCCCAAACTAAGCCCTAGGCTTGTACTATGGGTACTAGACAACGGATATGTACTACATAATATTATACTTTTACTTTTTGCAACGGTGTGTTTTTGCTTTGTAAACAACACTTCTCATAAACAAAATAAAATAAAAAGACACTTCTCATTACTTTACGTAGTTGAAAAAATCGTATACGAAACGATCTATCGTTGAATAGTCCATCGTTGAATGGTGCTGTCGGGGAAATGAAATGTCGTATTGGCGATCACTCCAACGTCTGTCGGAGATTGGTGGGACAATCTTTAGCAAGTCTCCTATGAAAATAAATGATCTTAGGAAATGAGGCTATAAGAACATGTTATCTTAAGTGCAATGAGCCTTCGCCAATGTTGTTGTAGGAGCACGAGGCCTTAAATAGTATTATAAAATGATTTTATATACTTATATGAAATAACTTAAACAGACTTAACGATCTTGAGTCCGTTCTAGCTTGCCTAAGAATAATTTATGAGCGAGACTTTAACCAAAACAATTATTAGAGAGATATGAGCCCATTGCTCCAATAAAAGGCGCATTCAGGACACTTTTGCTTGTTGGCTATCAATAAAATTTGTATAAAGAAACAATAATGTCATGCTTAAGATCGTAAAGGTGCTTACATCTCCAGCATTAGGGACAGTAGGCGTCTCCAGTACGATCAAAGCCAGGCACAATGACAACGGGCCCCGCAGACCTCCCCAGACACATGCCATGCAATGTTGCCAGGTCATTCCGTATCCTATATGACGGAGTAGCGGCGACATCGCTGCGTAAACCAGTAGTCTTTGAACAAATTAGACATAGTTAGATATTTTCGATATTTTCGCTCGCCCGGCATGCGAGAGACTCAGTTTCGAATATTGTCACGGAAGAATTTAGGATGATTTTGCACGCATTTCTCCCTGTAAAAATATGTACATATATGCACACACTATACCTAGTATCGGTAACGGTGTCGCGAGTCCAGAGATTTTATCTCACCTAAAAATATGCGTACCGCCGCAAAAAGAAGTTTACACTTCAATAACACAAAACAAGACATACCTGGCAGAATACACTGTAGTATAGGTCACAAACACCAAAGCCACTTGTTTAACACTAATCACATACGCCACCTTCTCAAATATCACCACACCCACCATAGTAAACACCAGAGTATTACAAATATACGCCATTACTTTCCAAAAATGAGACATCACATGTTCCACCTCGCCAGCCACTGTCGACTTCTTATTACTTACCAGGATACCAGCAATCACAGTGGCAAGCAAGCCAGACACGTAAAGAAACTTTTCACCGATGTAATACGTCAAATAGGCTCCAGCCAAAGTGACCATCGCAGCTGATATAAGATCAAAGTACGTCACAGACAGAATAAGAGAAATTATCTTTCCCATCAGTATTCCCAATAGCAGCCCACCTCCAGCATATCTTAGCAGAAACAGGGTTATATTTGAAGCACCAGTGATTGCTCCGGATAAATATCCGAAGACTGCAGTAAACTCAATCATGACTGTCACATCTCCAATAAGTCCTTCTCCTAACAGAAGCACGCCTATGTATTTTCCTTTGCTCAATTCTTTTAACTGTCTAACAACTTCCATGGGGTAAATCGGAGAGCAAACTATCCCAAACAGGAGGGCAGTAGCGTAATCCCATGAGTTATCAACCAGGTAGAAAGCCATTACGGAAACCATTAAGGCTGTCAATATAGCTCCGGGAACTCCAACGAGTAATATCTGTGGGAAGCTTTTCCAGAACGAATGCGCGTCTGCTGAATAAGTTGTACTGAATATTAGAGTCGGTAGAGACGCTATTAGTAAGACATCTACGTCGACATAGCACAAAGTTATTATAGGTTTTAGAGCTGGGTAGAAATGAGCGCAGTATCCGAACATCCCTCCAAGGCAGAACATGATAACTCTGAAAGGTACACGCAGGGCGGACCATAGTACCAGCGCACGGACCAACACACTAGTTAGTAATGTAGCGAAAATGAAGAGGAAGCCGAGTGCAGCCGGGTACGCGAGCGTAGGTCGTGATGGGTCGTCGAAAGTTACCGTGTCATTTAAAGTTGCTGCGTTTACATAAAAGATTTGAAATAAAAATATAATAATTTGTAACGACATTTTGTTTGAAGAGCGTGGCCATGTGGATGTGATGCCAGGACATGACACGAACCAGTATAAATATTCACGCATAGCTGTTCATTATGTTGGTACCTACCTACCTACCTACATAGGCTAGCTATAGGTACTATTTTCTCTTTTTACCATTATTTATTCAAAGATTTTTTGAAGATGGCTTTTGGATTATTAATATTTTTAGTAGAATGCCTTGAGCAATAAACATAAATATTATACAAATTACACTTTTTTCGATTTTATTCTAGTTGCTTTTATTATAATTAGCATTATTCAACGCTCGAAGTTTCGAGGTCTTTACAGACCTCTTGTTCACGGGTAAACCGGTGAAATTATTTTCGTTTTACATCAACATCACAAAAAATTAAGCAATATTCTACTTAATTACTAGCTGACCCGGCAAACTTTGTTTTGCCTTATAAATTATAGATAGTAGCCGATTCTCAGACCTACTGAATACGCATATAAAATTTCATAAAAATCGGTCGCGCCGTTTCGGAGGAGTACGGTAACTAACATTGTGACATGGAAATTTTATATATTAGAAGAAGAAGATAGAAGATAATAAAGTACCCTCCAACAATTTTTGCGTCAATTAAATTTATTTAATAAAGTATAAGATAGTAAAATAGCTTAATTAAATTAATACACACTTACTCTCTTACTTATAAATGATGATTAACAGATTACTAAGTTAAGTAACGTTTGTTTCTGTCTGTCAACTTTGAAACTTCATGTCACAATAAAAGACAAACGATATCTTTGCAAATGATACATAGTGTATGCATCTGTTAATCATAGTTTATAATTAACGAGGTCATTTTTCTAAAAAATCTAATAATGAATCTCCATCAGTCGCAATAGAGACGTTGACGCGAACGGTCGTTGTTACAAGAACGCTTAATTTGGCGACGTATTTTTGGCATTTCTTTTAAATGAATTTACTATAAATTACTTAATTTTAATTAAAAAAAAATCTTAAAAGCTGTCATATTTTAAAAAAGGACAAAATAACCACACCCTTTGTCATTGTCACCCCGACTGCTATGTTATCTAAAGTTGGGCACCCAAACTACAATCTGCAAAATTAATATTTCATTGAAAACACCACTTCATTGAGTTTTTAGTATTAAACTTGAGGGACTGTTGAAACGAGTGTCTGTAATTTTTTTTGAAAGCGCCTAATCCGAATAGGTAACCTCCTTCTTCTTTTGGAAGTCGGTTAATTATAATTCTACAGGAAATAACAGTCTAACGCCCTTGGTTTTACTTGGACTTTTATATGGAGAATATTTCTGTGGGGTTTTTCTCGGTGAACGTCTTGGCGTCATTTCTTTAAAATCCATTTTCTTTTCTATCTTTTCTTTATCTTTCTTTTCTTCCTTTTCTAACTCTCTCAGTTCTTTGTAAGCTGCTTCTAGCATCCGTTTCTTCCAATCGTCGTAAGATTCAATTTGTACTTCTTGTATATCTTCTTTTAGTGGAAGATCTACTTCCATTTCTTCCCTTTCAACTGGAATTTTAAAGATTTTGATGGATTTTTGGCGCGAACACTGATATTATGGGTAATTAAATCATTCCCATTATCTATTATTACTATTATAAAGCGGAAGAGTTTGTTTTTTTTGTTTGTTTGTTTGAACGCGAAAATCTCTGGAACCGCTGGTCCGATTTGAAAAAATCTTTCGGTGTTGGATAGTCCATTTGTCGAGGAAGGCTATAGGCTACTTTTGATCCCGATATTCCCACGGGATCGGGACTTACGCGGGTGAAACCGCGGGGCGCTGCTAGTAAATAATAATACTGCACGACGTTACACACAGCGCAATCTAGCCCCAAACTATGCACTGCTTGTACTATGGGTACTAAACAGCGGGTTTACTACATACTTTTTTTGTATAATACATATAGAAAACACCTATACCAGAAACATATGGGTACTTATTTATCTTTAAGCATAAAAAGTGCACCTGATGGGAGTCGAACCCGCAACCTTCTGCATCGCAGTCGGGTATTCGCACGAGGAGTCTGAGGTCGTCAAATTAATTTGAAACTTAGAATATGTACTAGCTGCGCCCCGCTGTTTCACCCGACTAAGTCCCGATCCTGGGAATATCGGGATGTAAAGTAGAATATGTGAATTTAATAGTTCAGCCCAGAAATGCTACAATTAAACCAAAAATATTTTTTTATGCTAGGTATATATTTATTCTTTTACCTATGTTTAAATAATAATTTAAATCTATAGGTATCTATAAAATGACAGCCCTGACTGATTGATCAACGCACAGCCTAACCCCCTAATAGTACGAGAGCTGTTTGGAGTGTGTTCTTAATGTGATGTAGGCATCCAATATGAAAGTGTTTTTTTTAATTCTCACGGATTTGGGACTTACGCGGATGAAACCGCGGGACACAGTCGGATATAAAATCAGACTACGTAAAAAATACTTAAAAAAAATAATAACTACAAAAAAATCGCACTTTAAAAGTGTATAAAACAAGAAAAATACGGAGAGTAAATTCTATAGGCAATCTCAACGACTAGAGTAACAAACATACTTAATAGGATAGGATAATAGTAGTAGAATTATTTTCAGGGGAGATGCATAATCATTAATTCACCGTGTCACGTGGATTTCCGTGTGGCGTAATGGTTAGCGCACTCGCCCGGCAAGCGAGGGGCACGGGTTCAATCCTGTCACGGGAGGAATTTGATGATGCATTACTCCTTGTAAAATTTATCTACTTTTGCTTACCTATAGTTTCAGCAAGCTTCGCTGGTCGGCCGCGTTTCTTTTTGGCCACCGCGAAGTATTGATCCACAAACTTTGCCCATTCTGCGTCTAGTTTACCCCACTGGGCGGGTTTTAGACGAGATTTCTCGATTATCTTAGACTTTGATAATTTCACTTTGTTTATTCTGGAATTGTAAGAATTAAATTAGTAGTTCTTCTTCCTTTCGTATAGTGGTGAGTCTCACTTAGTGTTAGAGTTATCAGGTCGCCCTAAGGACTCCAGCTTGCCCTAACGACTGCTATCAGAGATAACAACCGGGACCAACTGCTTAACGTGCAGGGCCAAAGCCCAGAGGAGTGAGAGAAATTGATTTTTTGCCACACCGGCACCAGCCGGTCGGCAATGTCGGAAAAAATCATTCCGACAAAAAATCATCAGTCACCCCCATTTAAGTAATGACCGCGCCGCGCGTTGCTTAACCCGCACGACCATTCAAGTTCGGCAGGTGCAGCTAGGTCAGTGAGCTCCTCAATTTGTAGTTAAATCAATTTAAAAAACAATCGCATCTAAGTTATATATAAGTAAGAAAAGATTAAGAGTGGTAAGTATAGTTTAAAAAAAAATGCTTCCAAAAATTCGTACTTGACCGCTTAGTTTCGTCTAAAGTATTTAGCACTGTTAAGAAAGCATTTACTTGCATTTGTCTATTTTAGTCCTCTTTATTAAAAAAATAAAGAACTATCTATACATATAATAAAATCGTAACTTAGCGGTGTCTGTTTTTGGAAGATATAAAATCTATACATATAATAAAATCGTAACTTAGCGGTGTCTGTTTTTGGAAGATATAAAAAAAAGATAAATTGTAGGGGTATCTATTAACGCAGTAGAACCTATTTTTCTGGTTGTCTGTTTGCCTGTTTATCTGTTTGTCTGTTTGTGTGTGCCTTTGTGCCCGCTAATCTCAGAAACGGCTTATCCGATTTTGACCAAATTTGGTACGCAGATAGATTTAGACCCCGATTAACATATAGGGTACTTTTTATCCGGATATTTTATCCGGTTATCCGGATAAAGTGTTTTTTCTGTTTTTACCTAATTAGTTTGAATGTTGTATTGAAGAAGTATGTTGTGTGGAATCAACACATGATTAACCGGATATCCGGTCGATAATAAAAAAACCGGATATCCAGTTTTTTTTGCAGGAAATTCCTAAAATACCGTATACCTATGTCTCTCCACATATCCGGATCCTTCGGATATACGGATTTTTTTTATAATGGCTGGTTTTAACAGACTTTAAAAAAAAGAGGAGCTGCTCAATTCTACCCGCATATTGATGGCTTTTTGTATGTGAATATGTTCACGCCGTACTCCGGCAAATAAAGTCCGGTTTCGAACATTCTTTTTTTATTTGGAAAGTGAGAGTCCCGAGTTGGTCCCATAAATTGTTGGTGAAGATCTGATGAGAAACTTCGGAATGATAAGCAGAATAGCATCCCATAATGCTGTAAATTACTAATTTTTGGACTTCCATCAATAGAATCGGCTTATAAAGAACTAAGTACAAATTGATGGACCCCCTGAAACCACCTTCTAAAAGTCCCTCAGTGATTTAAGTTACGGTTACAATTTTGATAATTTTTAGTAGCAGTCGAAAATGCAATAAAAATGATTAAAAAATATAGCTGTAATCGGGCAGTTTTACTGGGTAGATGCAGATTGCATGTAGTTTACGTGGCACGGTGGCAGTTGTGGATTCCGAGTCGAGGGTTCCGCGTTCGAATCACAGACCGCATTCCCTTTTTAAGGAACGGTGGCCTGCCGAGCTGAGTGATGGTTTCCGATTCGAGGGCTGCGCGTTCGAGTCCCGAGTCCCGGACACGACGTTACGTTTTACCCTCCAGATGGTCGCCCACCTTGCCTTTGTGAGGGGACTCAGTAGCTGCAAGCTAAGAGGCGCACGACGTGGGAAACCGGGCTTGCCTGGCCTGGCTCCGTAATCCCGCGTCAGCGGGCTCGGGGGTCCTTTCCGCAAGAAAGGGGCCGCGTGGAAGACAACCACTATAAAAAATCACCTCAGCCTCTGGTGGTGAACTCGGTGGGGGACTTTATCACCGGCTTTGGGGACCTCGAGACGGTGGCGTGATCGTGCCGAGGGAGGGGAGATGGAGAGGGATTGTCTATCGGGCAGAGGCAGAGATGAGGCTTGGAAAGGCCGCCGTTGTCGGGATGTAGTCCATGAGGAATTCGCACTGGCCTCGACCCTTGTGGAGCGAGGGACACCATGGGGGTTTAGATTATAAACCTATGGTAGGGAGCCCAACGAGAGTGGCCTGACGGTGCATAAGGCGCATTACCCACGTAAAAAAAAAGATATCATGTTATAGAAGGCGAGTTCAAGCCTCGCCGCAAGTGAAAATTTTTGAATGCTATTTTTCCTTGAAAATAAATTTTCTAAACAAAATAGCCTTGAGCTACATACAAAAATTAATAGAAATTTTATAGTAATGGAAAAAGCGACATCTTACGTTTAATGAGTTAACTGTAAAGTTAACCATTACGACGCAGGTGTAAACAACTGGAAAGTTGTTCCTGTAGCGTTAGATAGATGGCGCTCTAACGAGCCTTAATCGTAAACAATCAAAGGAGAATATAGCATTGGAAGTTTTCGCGGCACGGGACGTGAGCTTGCGTAGTCTAGTTGGTAATGACGTTGGGGTACTGACCCAAAGACGCGAGTTCAAGCCTCGCCGCAAGTAAAAATTTTTGAATGCTATTTTTCCTTGAAAATAAATTTTCTAAACAAAATAGCCTTGAGCTACATACAAAAATTAATAGAAATTTTATATCATGTTATAGTTAAGCTGCCCGACTTTAGCTTACATAACAGATAAGTCGGTTGCACTGTATGTAGGAGAGCTTATTTTTATTGTTTTGTCCTTATTTTCGAAGTCGGGTTTTGATTTTTTTTATATTTTCGATAAAGGCTACTTCTTATAATAAGTAATGTGAATAAGCATGCAACACGTTACCTACCGCTGCGCTGTGAAAAATCTACACTTAAATAGACTCTGCCATGATTCTCTTCTGCTCAGCAACAGACTTCCCTGGTCGTCCGTTCAAGTGTAGACTTTTGCACAGCAATGGGTAGGTAGTCCGAAAAACGCTGACGAAGTCGCGGGCACAGCTATAATATAATAAAATTACAACTGTATTCTCACCTGCAGGCATGAAAGACACCCATACAGACATAATGAGGATGATGCAAGTCAATCTCCTGAAAACAAAAATAGTTTATTGCACAACATTACACACAGTGCAATGTAGCCCCAAAGTAAGCACTAGGCTTGTACTATAGGTACTAGAAAACGAATATACTACATTTTACACTTTTTTTGTAAATACATACAACACATGAAACATAGAAAACACACAAACCAGAATCAAATATTTATTTTGAAGCATAAATACTTGCACCCGGCGAGAATCGAACCCGCAATCGAACCTGCATTGCTGTTGGGCCTTCGCCCGACACACCACAACGCTCATCTTGGGTTTTGTTTTTAGCAATTTTATTTAACAGCCGGGATTAAATCTAAGTAGCACAAAGCTTGCTTACCATTTTAGCTTGTTTCTGGTACTCCACCACGATCTTCTCAGCTAACTCTTGGACCCCAGTACATTGCAGCGCCGCACAGAGCACTGGGATAGCCAGCCGATCCTGGTCGAGTTCTAGAAGATTCTGGACCACCTTCTTACTGTTGTTGTATGTTGGGGGTTTAAGGCCGGAATATTTTATAGCTGTTTTCTGTTGGATATTTTTATTTTATTTTATTGGCACACAAAACAGAATACAGTCAATGACACAATATATATTAAAGTAAATACATTTTAGAGCTAGACTATATCCCAAACTATGCTTACACAGCTTGATCAAATTATGTAATAAGCAGGTTCATAAAATATACAATATAATATACAGGGTGGTCCAACTAGTGACGTCAATAAACTTTTTTTAGATTCCTCACACCTGGGGATATCCGAAAATACCCCATGTATGTTCTGCGATTTTTTGTAGTTTAGGAGTTATGGCCTTTTTTCTCATTTTCTACTAAAATGCGACCACTGACACCTATTTGCTCATACTGACTGCAATAATTGAGATAATTGGCTGATTTCTTTTCAAATGTGGAGCTGAATAATTGGGTCATGTTTCCTGTTACAAAAAAAACGCGTAACACCAACCAAACCGTTACAAATAAAAAAAGTATTTCATAAAGTGAGCGTAGACAAAACGCTATAAACACTTTAAAGAGCAATTAAAAGAAAAACTCACCTATTATTTTTTTTCCAAACCAACTTCAAAAACTTCCTTACTTCATTAGCTATCTACCCTATCATTTTTATTGGTCTATCATTAGAGGATCATAGCAAAAATTTTATTTTAAAATTCATTGGTCGAAAATTCTCTCACTATACTCACACTCACACTCTCTATTTTCGGATACCCCCAGGTGTGAGGAATCTAAAAAAAGTTTATTGACGTCACTAGTTGGACCACCCTGTATACAAAGTGAGCACCATAAAAGAAGGAAAGAAAGACAATTTTTAATTACATTTCAATCTTAGCTGACAATTATTTTAAAATGTAATAATAATTACCAGGTCCAAGCTGACACCAAACAATCCAGCAGCTAGGTCTAAACATATCACCACTTTACTAGTATCACTTAAATTACTACCAGCTACAGACTTGGTTTGAAGTAGTCTTTCAAATTCAGCTGCTTTTCTGAAATTATACATAAGTAATATGAGTTTATAAACTTTTTAAACTAACATTCATATATTATTACTTTTTAATTCTCTTACCTCAATATATTCAACCATGTTACAATGGTCTTGGTTGTGAGGGACTGAGGTGAAGACCCAGGAAATTATAAGATTAAAATATGAGTTTATCTAGATACAGTGGTGTATACTTCGACCTATACTTGGATTTAACCAGGTATAAAGGGAGCATTAGCAATGTCATAAAAAGTATCTGGGTTACACAACACAGATACAGTGGTGTGTATTTTGCTATACCTGGATTTATACTTTTATGGGGGAGCGTCGGCGACGTTCTAAAAATCAGTAGCTACATGGCCAGATCAAGCAGGAATGTGGAGTACAACATAGGCTTGCCTAGCGCGCTAGGCAAACCTATGTTCTACACATCCGGAGACAGCAGCAATACTGAAGATACTCAAAGCCTGAGGATCTATTTATGCGATCATTAACTTAGTTGGAACCGACAAAACAGACTTTTAAAGCAATGGGTCGGGACGGCTTACCCCAGAACTTTTTCTTCATCTTCCAATCCTAGTTTAGAAGCTATCAATTGTAATGTTCTATTGTGATTGGCCATTGTAATTTTTAAAATGCTTTTGCAGCAAAAAAATATTTTATTTCACAAAATAAAAGTTCAACAACACCGGTAAACAAATGAATGAATGTGACAGTCCCGCGCGCTTTGTGACAGAAATGTGACAAAAAACAGTGACAGCCGAATAACTTTGACGGTAAAACAACAAGACAGTGACAGAAATTTTCTGGATATCAATCAATCAAATCATAGACAATCAATCAGATTAAGAGTGGTGTGGTGTGCACAACGGTTTCGATTAAGAATCGATTCACTCATATTTTACGAAGAAGTTAAAAAAGCTGTTCAAAACTTTAACTCAAAAAACGTCTAAAATTATACTGAATCTTATAATCTAACAAATTGTGTTTGTATGTGAGAAGGTTTATCTTACAAACTTATGTATCAAAAGAAAATAATGTATCTTATTTACGAATAAAAAAATAAAAAATAAATATATTTGAAATAATTTATTGAAACATGTAGGGATTTTATTTCACATAATAGTTACTTATTATTATACAAGGTGGATAGGACGATACAACATTAAACGTTTTGTTGGTGGGTTGTTAAAATATGTTTGAATAGTTTGGAATTGTATAATTAATCAGAGAACTGAAATTAAAAAAGTAAAATTTTCAAACAAACTAAATATCCTAAACAATTAAAACCAATACGAGCACCATGTACCCATGTGCACAGTGTAAGTACGTGCCGCGGCCACCGAGTATTAATCCTACAGAGCAACAGCTTCATACAAGCCCGCGGTGGTAGGTACTCCACTACATGAACAGCTATGTGTGCGCAAAGCTGTGAAAAGTCACTCACCTCTCTCCGCTCGGGTTTGCCAAGACCGCCCGAAGAGCCTACTCGGCTCACGTACGTGAACCCGTCGGCACACTGTCTGTGAGAGAGGTCACGCACACATAACTGCGCATGTAGTGAAGTACCTACGCCGCAGGCTTGTAACAAGCTGTTTCTCTGTAAGATTATTACTCGGTACCGCGGCCGCCTGGCGCTGGTGACAGTTTTGTTTTTAGATACATCGTGTAGCAAATTTAAAAAATGGAAAATAGTGTCCTGTGTCTGAACTACTCAACTGATTCTGTTGAAATTTGGTAGGTGGACTTTAGACGTGTGTAGGTATGTCCAGTTAAAAAAAATGTTGTATTATCCTATCCACCTTGTATAATAAATTAGTTAAAAAATTGTCGGTTTATTTACTTTGTAATATAAAATATAACTTCTTTGCTAAAATTAATCGATTCAAACCACAGAAACATTTCGAGTTGACCACGCCCCTTTATCTCGATTCTGAAGTGTCAATGATAAAAACGCCTTTGCAGAATCACAGGCGACATGTTGATTTTTTTCTGTAGGTTCTGTGAAGCCGATACGGATCCGCTGTCATTGCTACAAAATGTCTTTGTAGTTATCAGGGTGTAGGTCATTTAATTGTAGTCTTAGATAACTAATTTGTGCTATTTTTCCTAAGATAAACGTATCGTAAAGTAAAAGAAGAGGATCCTCACCACCCGAGTCAGGGGTGTGTATGCAGTGACAGACCGATATAGATTTGTATCAAAATAATCTGAAGCTATTTATAAATATTATTTTCTCAGCTTTTACTTATGTTCAAACGTTAATAGTAACGTCTAGTCTATAATTAAACCGTGAAAGTTTATAAATATTACAGTATTATATGGTGGAGTCGCGAGTTGGTGCGTTTGTGTATCGCCAAAGGTTGCCATTTTTTCGTGTAATTTTGGCGTTGTGTTGTGATATCGGGGCGTGATTTGGTGCGCGGGACATTGTCGGACATCAGAGGAGTCACCGAGTGCGTGTGATAGGTAGTGCAGTGTGGTGGTATCAGGTATGCAACTAGTGTCAGTGTTGGAGAGTTGACAGACAGTGCTGTGAGCGTGATGATGCGGGATCAGTGAGGTAGGAGAGCGTCACCACGGCTTCGTCAGTGGCGGGTGGCGCGCGGGGAGCCGAGTCTCCTTCGCAGGCCAATCAGGACACTGTGGATAACGCCACACCCACCTGCTGGTGAGCCTAAACAACCTTACAACCCTTGCAAAACTCTCCTACCGCTCATATAACAGCTTCACATATGCTTTACCTACTTATTCACTTAGTAACACAGTCTGTAGGCTCTAACAATGTTCCTGTCTTACATAGAATTAATAAATAGTTTATCATTTCATACCTTTTCTAAGCATATCTTGGACCCACTCACTTAAAACCCTCTTGTTACACATAACATAGCTTCATCTTCTCTGGGAGTTAGTTCTGTACTTGGTAACACAATCTCGGATGTCTAATAATGCTCTTCTATCATATTTAATTAACATATTTTATCATTTCATACCTACGTTATCTAAACATTTCTTGGTAAGTCATATCATATACTCAAATGAGCTTCTAATTTGACCACTAATGGAGAATATTTTAATACGACATTATGTATTTTAGGAGGTACAGTGGAGTAGTTCTTATTCTGGATTAGGATCTGGTGCTAGTTTGTTTAGTGAATTGGTACTTTAACTGCAAACTAAAGCTTTTTGCTCCTGGGGAGTTATATTGCAATTGCAAACAATACACTCAAAATGAAACTATAACTTGCAACTGAACTGAAACTTTGTTGAAACTAAAGACATTTTTTGGTTTTAATCGCATGGGGCTTATTACTTTTAGCATTGTTTCAACAATCAACGTTTCGAGACCTTTACAGGTCCCTTTTTCAGGATTGACAATGAAATGAATGAATGTTTGAATGAACAAAAACAGAAGAAATATCTATGAACCTTTGTTGCTCAAATGTGTTTAAAATGGTATTCTCCAGAGATTTTTTTTATCAAAACCATCAAATGATATTGTACTGATGTTAAAATGGTATTTTGGATATTTTTTTTCTGAAAATAGGCCACCTGATGTATTGACCAGGTACTACAGTAGGGGTTAAAAATTTACACATGTTTTGCGAAGATAGATAGGTAATGCAAAATATAACACATAATTAAATGTAACTAGCTTCCCCTCTCATTTTCACTTGCTTAAGTCCCAATTCCATGGGAATATCGGTGAGAATTGTACAGATAAACCTTCATCATAAATGCCTATCTATTGATGAAACTGCATGAAAATCTGTTTAGTTGTTTCAAAGTTCATCATGAACAGACAGACAGATGCTCTGTAGGAGTTTGTTTTTACTATGTAGTGAATGTAGCACTATGGTAGAAGGGTGATCTTGCCTAGGCAATCAATGGGTAGACAAGTTACTACGACAAATACAAAATATATATAAGTTCGTTTTTTAATTTCAGACTATAATCTGACATTTTGGCCTTTACAATTGACATTTTTTCTTCAGGAAGAAGTGTCAAATTATTGTCTAAAATTAAAAAACAAATTAAAGGTGAGGTATAATATTGATGTATGGAACCTTTAAAAATTTTAAATTTTAGGGTTCCATATCTCAACTGTGAAAAATCGGAATCGTTATACAATCAATCAGTTGAAACTTATATCAAATAGTAGTGTCTTTCTAAATCATAATATTATTTTCTTATATTTAACTCAGACTCCTGCAAATTTTATATCAAATTGATCAAACCTTTTGCTTATTAAAAGATAAGAAACAACTGTACATCCTGCATAAACTAATCTAACCATCTCCTGCCTTACGTTGGACAGCCAGACCAACTTATTTGAGGCACTTGTTCATGGTAGAGGTCAATAAATCAGTTCTCTGAATCTATAGTTCTCGACATGTAGAATCGGGGGCTATTCAGATTGTTTGATTTATTAATTCTTTATTGCAAAAATAAAACAAATAACATGAACATCTTAAAACTAAGTGGAACAAAAGGTGGCCGATCTCTTCCAGGCAACCTTTGGATGGACAAGAAATCATGAAAGGTGAAGAGTAGGGTGTATAGACAAATTATTCAAATTGTGAATGTAAAGATGTACTTAAGCCTAGATTATATCATCACTTACATCAGGTGTGATTGCTTAGTGGTGGTGGATAGCCTAGTGGTGTTTGATAGTTGATAGAAAAGTCTGGTATTGTTTTGTAGTTCCAATCGCTATGATTGAATATTATTATTGACTAGCTTCTGCCATCGGCTTCGACCACATGTTCTACAGGAAACAGGATTAGGATTAGATTGGGATAGTGTATAACAGAATAAAAAATGGACATTACAAAGAACCTAATCTCAAAATATAATTTCACTTGAACCAAAAATTTAGGCTGTATGTTGATATATGTATAGTGCAATCAGTCAAGACATTAGGACAACAAATATTGAGGGGAGCTTCCATACAACAAACATGATTTTTAAACAGTTAAACGCAACATGACCGTGTTGTATTATATTTTTACCACTGGTGCCATCTAGTGATAACTAACTACTGATCTAGTGATAACTAACTACTGACAAATCAGTGTCGGTCAGTTGCATTTACGGATTTCCCTTGGTCCAGTGTAATTTCAGGATTTCGATTGTAATAACCCCCCTAGTGCGCGAGTCCACTCGCACTTGGCCGTTTTTTTGTGTAGTGGTGTGGCTCACGTAGTATTAGAGTTTTCAGGTCGCCCTAAGGCCTCTAACGACTACTATCGGGGATAACAACTGGGGCTGTCTGCTGAACGTGCCCTCCGAAGCACAGCTTTTTGCCTCACAAATTATTAGTCGCCCATCCAAGTAATGACCGCGCCAGGTGTTGCTTTAATTTTTATTTAAAGTAAGTATTGAATCTCTACAACGGACGGACAGAATTAGTAAAATAAAAATTGACGGCCTCTGTGGCGCTCGGGCGAAGGTCTGACTGCAATGCAGAAGGTCGCGGGTTCGATTCCCAGCGGGTGCAAGTATTTATGTTTAATAATATTATTTGTTCCTGGACTGGGTGTTTTCCATGAAACTTATATGTAAGTATTTACAAAAAAAAAGTATTATATGTAGTACCTACCTATATCAGTTATCTAGTACCCATAGTAGAAGCCTAGTGCTTAGTTTGGCGCTAGATTGCGCTGTGTGTAACAACTTGCAATATTTATTTATAAATTTCTTATTTTGATTATACAAAAATGCATTGTCTAATCAAATCAATATCTTGGAGGCAATTCAAAATGGATTACCTATGTATGATAGCTAACTAGTAACTACTACTATTATTTGATTAAATCACTTTATCAAAATTACATCCTATCACACTGATATAACATAAGGTGAAAGTTTGTGTCTGTGTGTTTGTTGCTCCTTCACGCAAAAACCGCTGAACCGATTGCGGTGAAACTCAGTACGTACATAGCTAGAGGCCAAGAATAACACATAGGCTACTTTTTTTCTCGATATTCCCGCGGGATTGGGACTTGCGCGAATGTAATACTTCGATGAAAAGTTGGTAGGGGAAATCCGCAATGAAACGGACGTGTTTTGAAACGGACATAATCGAAAGTATTTTATGTTTTTATGACCTGTGGGCCTGTGACCATAGACCCATAGGCACTCAAAAAACATTAAACTATTTTCGATGAAAAACTTGAGGTATCGATAGTATCCGTTTCAAAACACGTCCGTTTCATTGCGGATTGGAACCCCCTATACTTTTCATCTAAATATTTAGTTTATCTTTCTAAGCGTTTGAAATTTAAAGGGCGCATTGATACGTCTTTTAACTATCGGGGGCAGAGGTATGCTTTGCGATTTCTGCTGCTTGATAATCCACGGTCATTATCAGCGTGTCTCTGCTTATATCATGCAGTCAGTCAGTTCCCCGCAGTTTATCGGTGAACAAACTAAAAAGAAATATACCTCATTACAATAATTATCCACATAAATATTACACAACAATTACCTACAACATTACATAAACATTTTCTACACTACTTTCAAAAAACACTGTGTTTCATTAGAATTATCCATGAATCATTGTTTACATTTGAGTGTATTGAATGAAAATACTATGTAGCTAACTACGGCATCTCACTATAAATTATGTTTTGAAAATATAGGGCGGATATTTAATAGTTACTGACTTAATATCTACTTAATATTAGCTGCGCCCTGCAGTTAGTGTGGCTCAAAGGGAAACTTAAGAGGACAGTCTACCTACTCTTTCTCCATACAAACGTAGTCGACTGTTTACTCCCTGGATAAAAACATTAGAGCAAATATGTTTATGCCATAAAACCTATATCTGCCATGACTATGCCCCTACGTTTTGTTTTTTTTATTTTCATTTTCTAATTTGAACAGAAATAAAATTCAGAAAAAATAGAAAATTAAAACGTAGGGGCATGGTCATGGCTAATATAGGACTTATGGCATAAAGAAATATTTTTTCTAATATCTTTATCCAAGGAGGAAACAGTCGACTACGTTTGTAAAGTTGGTATCGAGAAAAGAGTAGGTAGACATAGGATAGCCCCATTACTATACTGCGCGCTGGGGTCGCGGGCGGATCCGATTTTCATTGAGTACTCCAGGTTCAAACTTATTGGAGACCATGGACAAAAATCCTTGTGTGACCAGATAGGGCGAGGCGTAGCCAGAACAACGCGAGGAGCATAGTTTGGCCACAACATTGAACACAACATTTACATTGCACAAAGCGACTAATATTTTACTGGTATGTGTAGTAAGCGACATAAACGATGTCTCATTCATTTGTACAAATATCTGATACTGTCAGATCAACGAGCGTTTTCTCATTAGACGATAACGGCACGAAAACTACACGACATCGCGATCAGACAGCAAGTTTTATTCAATTTTGCTTTTGCATTGTGTCGTTGGAGTCAACAATATTTCAGTTACATTTACTGTCGTGCCGATATCGACAGCACAGTGTGGCAAGATAAAGGAAAAATGTATCTTATCTTATGCTGCCATCATTATAGGTGCTTATGGAGTAGCGCAGAGATTCTAGACTGCCCAACTGCTGCGAATCATATAATGGCATAGGCTGTAGGAATGATTAACACATTTTTAGGGTTTCGTACCCAAAGGGTAAAAACGGGACCCTTTTACTAAGATTCCACTGTACATCTGTCTGACTTTCACCAGGCTGTATCTAATTGGCCGTGATAGCTACACAGTTAAAATTTTCACAAATGATGTATTTATCTTACTGCTAGAATAAATAACAGAATTAAAAAAATATTTAAGTGGGACTCCCATAGAGTAAACGTCATTTTTTGTGATAATGGTGCGGGAACCCTTCGAACGCGAGTCTGCTCGCCTTCGTTTGCGAAAATGTAAAAAGCCTAAATCCGGACAAGACGAGTTATTTTGGCTGGACACGCAATCAAAAAGCCCAACGATGTCCGGCTTTATCCGAACGCCTGGGAAAAGTAGGATAATTTTATGTCATACCCCAAAAATAAGAAGCCTTTTGCGAAACAGGATGCAAAAAAACTAAGTGATTTACCCTTTTTTGAAAAAGACAGGGCATAAAATACTTAGCAGTTTTTGTTGGGAAGGCTACCCCTGGCGATATACCGTAGTCGTACCGTTCTCGTCTAATACGAAAACGCCGACATGTCTTTCACCCACCCACACATTTCCACCGCATTCGTTCCCTTACAAATAAAATGCCTCACTTCATCGTGAAATAGGAAAACGGACTATTATCCGCAAATCAAACTATTTCTATACATTTGAGTCACACAATCTTTATCCTAGTTCTGAGCAGGTACTATCTAATTGTTAAACCTATTCTATATTTAGTGACGTCTATTCCCACGGCCGCGGCCGCTCGTTCCTACAGTAGTACCTAGGCATTGAGAAGTTTTTGCTCGTCGGTAGTTAATGCGTTTAGTTTAATAGGATAATGTTGAGCTTAATTACTGTCTCTGAGGGCTTGCTGGCTCAAGAAGATTTCTCTTTGATGGAAACTTGATGTATCCTTTAAGACGGTTGTGTTGGAGCTAAAGAATGCAATCATTTTTGTCATTAGTTAAAAGGTCTCAAGCTAAGCACGCTTGGCAATAATGTACCGCGGCCGTTCTATGGCATGTCAGGTTAGATGAAGTCAAATGCTAGCCTATCTTATGTAAAGAAAAATGTCATACCATTAAAATTATAAATGCGAAAGTTTTGAGGTCTGTTTGTGTTTTAATTACGCAAGAACCGATTGCGATGAAACTTTGTACGTTGATAGCTGGGGATCTGGATTAACACATATCCTTTTTTTCTCCCGATATTCCAGCGGGATTGGGACTTACGCGTGTGAAACTGCGGGGTTGCAGAAAATAGTCTATTGCAGCGACCCCTAGCGAACTGTTAATAAACCGATACATTATTACCCTAACTTATAAACGAAGACTAAATTTATGTTACGTTTGTGTCTGTTTTTTAGGGTTCCGTACCTAAAGGTAAAAACGGGACCCTATTACTGAGACTTCGCTGTCTGTCTGTCTGTCTGTCCGTCCGTCCGTCCGTCCGTCCGTCCGTCTGTCCGTCTGTCACCAGGCTGTATCTCATGAACCGTAATAGCTAGAAGGTTGAAATTTTCACAGAAGATGTATTTCGGACGAAATAAAACAATTATTTAAAAGGGGCTCCCATACAACAAACGTGTTTCAAAAATAACAAGGAGTCGAGTCAGGACAGGAAGAAGGACAGGAGGACAAATCGAGTTGGTCATGGAATTCAAAATGGCTGCCCTATCTGTCAAATATACTAGTCTGCCTTACTTACGAAAGAGTTTATTTTATGTTTCAGATTTTCTTTGTGCCAAGGTTTTTTTTTTTCAGTGATTCGGTCGTTTGATGGGAGTAAGAATCGAAGATAAATATTTCATATTTTCCTATAAAATTTAAAAATTGGTTGTTGTAAACCATTTTAGGGTTCCATATCCAATTGTGATAGTGGTACGGAACCCTTTATGCGCGAGTGTCGCACTTGCCCCGTTTTTTTTTAACTTTGAAACTTCATGTCACAGTAAAAGACAAACGTTGCATAAACTTAGTCATCGTTTATATTATAAGTAAGGGGGTATATTATTATATTATTTACTAGCAGTGGCCACGACTTCGTCCGCCTAATTAAAAAAAAAATTTAGCATATATAGCCTTCCTCAATAAATGGATTATCCAACACTTTTTCAAATCGGGCCAGCGAGCGGTTCCTGAGATTAGCGCGTTCAAACAAACAAATTCTTCAGCTTTATAATAATAGAAGATTACTATTTGCCGATATATTATTACTGAAAACCGGTCTAAGTCGTAGCGCCTCCCAAGAACCCCATTTTGGTCGCCTTTTACGACGGGCAGAGGGTACCGTAGCCATCTTTTAGACCCGGGCTACAGGGGCCGATCTCTTCTTCAAGGATAGTCCTAACCCAAAGCATTGAGCACACCATTCAGTATAATTCTAAAAACGATAAAACGAACGATAATTCCAGAAGAAAATCTGTCATCCATCCGTCCGAAAATTTTATTTTATTTTATTTTTATGACGGCTTGAATGACGATTCTTTCGTTAGTTCGATCGTACTATTAAAGTAGGCATCGATAAAATTAAGAATACAAAAAAAAACGTGTGGCACTTGGGGACTGCCTCTGTAAAGCTATTGCATAGCATTTTTTTTCTTAGGCTACATGATAGGCGGGGTGGGGGGTGCTAGGTTTTATTTTCGTTACGGAATTTCTTGATTCGGTCGCCGCGGTCAAAGCCCGCTATAAAAGCAATGCAATAGCTTAATAAACGCAATGCGATAAAAACCGGAAAATGAGTTTAATTTTCAATCCAACATCGCGAACGTAGAAGAAAAATCAATGTTCCATAATTTAAAATTCATTGAAATTTTAACTACAGAAGTAGTAGGGACTTCCTACCGATAAAAATCAATGAGGTAGCTAGTTTTTATATTGAAAACCTTTTGATATTGGGATTGGTCCCTTGAGGTTACTTGAGGTATAAAAGTTATCTGCTTTCCTCCCCTACAAACGTTCCTAAGGGAAAAACATGCAGACAGACAGACGGACAAACGAGTGATCTTATAAAGGTTCCATAACCAAAGGGTAATAAAAACGGGACCCTATTACTGAGATTCCGCTCTCTGTCCGTCTGTCACCATGCTGTATCTCATTAACCGTGATAGCTAGACATTTTAAAGTATTTCTGTAGCCGCTATAACAACAAATACTAAAAACAAAAATGTAAGGGGGGCTCCCATACAATACAACAAACGTGATTTTAACATCAAACACAACGAGACCGCGACGAATTTTTACTACTGACGCCATCTAGTGATGCAATGATACGACCATCGCCAGTGGTAAGATCACGTAAGATACATTTTACAGGTCGCATTGCGTTCACGGATTGGTTGGTTAGGTTAGTCTATTCTTGATTTTTGGGTTCCGTGTCATTATTACAATTGGGTAATTATGATAATGACACGGAACCCGTCGTACGCCCGACTCGCACTTGGCCGGTTTTTTACCTTTTGGATTTTAGGGCTCCAATTTAACAAATTTGATTTGATACCTAGGTATTTCTTAAGTTTTTAATGCTCTAGGCATTTTCGTGTGGCGCAGTGTAGCGCACTCGCCCGGCAAGCGAGGGGCACAGGTTCGAATCCTGTCATGGGAGAATTTTTGATGTTCTCTTTGTCAAATTTCCTAGTAAATTTGATTTGTTTGTGAAAATGGAATGGAACCTTCGTGCGCGAGGCCGACTTGCACTTAACCGGTTTTTAGGGTTCCGTACCTAAAGGTAAAAACGGGACCCTATTACTGAGACTTCGCTGTCTGTCTGTCTGTCTGTCCGTCCGTCCGTCCGTCCGTCTGTCCGTCTGTCCGTCTGTCACCAGGCTGTATCTCATGAACCGTAATAGCTAGAAGGTTGAAATTTTCACAGAAGATGTATTTCGGTTGCCGCTACAACAACAAATACTAAAAACAAAATAAAACAATTATTTAATTGGGGCTCCCATACAAGAAACGTGTTTCAAAAATAACAAGGAGTTTCGTACAATGTGAGGTCGCTTCTGATTGGTCAGGACAAATCGAGTTGGTCATGGAATTCGAAATGGCTGCCCTATCTGTCAAATATACCAGTCTGCCTTACTTACCAAAGAGTTTCTTTTATGTTTCAGATTTTCTTTGTGCCAAGGTTTTTTTTTTTGTTTTTTGTGTGTTTCGGTCGTTTGATGGGAGTAAGAATCGAAGATAAATATTTCATATTTTCCTATAAAATTTAAAAATTGGTTGTTGTAAACCATTCTAGGGTTCCGTATCCAATTGTGATAGTGGTACGGAACCCTTTGTGCGCGAGTGTCGCACTTGCCCCGTTTTTTTATTAATCTATGATTTTACAGTTCATCGGCGCATTTAACCGTAGTTAAGTTACACCAGGTTTTTTTAAGTTATCTGACTTTTTTCGTGACCCTGTCGATGTATTTTTAGACTAACATTTTTATGGTTAAACGGTGTGTTAATTACTTAAGCCTCTGCAGTACCCCAAAACTGATTTTTCTCTCATGAATATCTCTATAAGTTATTTGAAACAATAATTTAGGAAACAATACTTATAAAAATCAAGGATATTTACTAAGTCATACGAGTGTATGATGTAAAACCACAATTCCTAAAAAAATTCTCAAAAGAAATATACCTATTTATTTATTAATAAAACTTTGTATATAAATAAATAAATAAATAAATAAATTCTGTGAACAACACACAGCGCCATCTAGCCCCGTGGTAAGCGACTAAGCTTGTGTTACGGTGACTAGACAACGGATATAATACTTATATTTATTTTTCTTTTGTAAATACATACATATTATACATAGAAGGACACCCAGACCAGACACAAATATTTATTTTTTAAGCATAAATACTTGCACCCGGCGGGAATCGAACCCGCAACCTCCTGCATTGCAGTCGCGCTCTCGCACGACGCGCCACAGAGGTCGTCAAATGAAATGAACTTATAGTGCAATACGTGGTTCATATGATTTGAACTTCAAAATTAGGGTGGGTTTTGTGATCTTGTAATTACTAGAAACTAGTCTGGTGTCACCCGCATGAGTCCCGATCCCGGGATATCGGGGTATTCTATGTCCTTCTCCCGGTTCTAAGCAACCTCTCTACCAATTTTCAACCAAATCGGTCTTGAGTTAAAAATGGTGTAACTAACACGACTTTCTTTATGATGATGATGATGCACTCCCGGCCGATTTCGGCCACGGCGACTGCAGTCTATACTCCTATCACGAATGTCGGTCGTGTGCTCGCATGTGGCTTATGTAGCCGATCTTCTTTGAAAATTTTGCATAGTGTCATCTTACGTCCTTCTTTTACACATCTGAAATTCGCTAGCGCTATCCATGTCACGCTTTTGAGGATGTATTAGGCCCTTAAGAGGCCCTTAAATAGGCTCTTTAATAATAATTAGAGTAAGATGGGTTGATTGCTAAATGACTAGAAGGGAACAAGACCAAGATAGTCTTCTATCTATATCCGTGTAAAATTCTATTTCGGACTCCTAGTGAAGTTCATATAAAATTGCATTCAAATTGACATATCTAGGTCACATATCAGTTGTAATATTGATTTCGCCGTGTAGTTCCTGCATAAAATAGGGCTACCTATCTCTTCCCGTGGGTGTCGTAAAAGGCGACTGGGATCTGGGGGAGACTAATAAACCTGGAGTACTCACCGCGCGGTGGTGGGTAAACCACTTGATCCCAAGGATCGGGCTAGCGGCTGGCCGTAAAAAGAATGCCAAATCAATGCAGAAGTTGTGGTCAATGATGAATAACATACTGCACAGACCCCAAATAAAAAAAAAAACAATTTTGGAGTACAGCCGACCCCAGGTTCCCGAAAGGGATGCATGCAACCGTCAAAAAGTGGCTTATGTGTTATTCCAGGTCTCCAGCTATCTACATTCCGAGTTTAATGGTAATCGGTGCAGCAGTTTTTACGCGATTCAGTAACAAACCCACACACATACATACTCACAAACTTTCAGCTCTATGACCTAAGAGTTTTAACAAGATTTTTAGTAAAATAATATGATTCAGTCAAAATTCGTCGACTTCATATACAAAAGCGTTCATATAATGAGTCCATTAGCATATATGTTGCATTGCACGCGCTTAACAATTGACAGAATGGCCCTATACATGTGCCACAGCGTGGGGACAACCAGTAGATCAACTAACCAAGGCGGATTCAAGCGCGGAGCAATACCTATACAAAAAAACTATAGGTACCCTAAGGGTTTCTTGATGACTACGAAACCCTAAAAAACATCTCTAAAGCTTGCCTGGAAGAAATCGCTTTTAGCGATGAGATAACCCATTTTGCACGATTTGCTTTTAAGCTTTCTGTGTAATTTTCATAAAAGTCTACTAATAGTAATTTTATTGATCATTCACACACCAAAACCAATCTATACTGATCCTTGATTTCCATATTAAAATTAAATCAAAATTTCATTTCAACATCATTACAATTGCAAACAATACACTAGAAATAAAACTATACAATACATTGCAAATAAACTGCAATCGAAACTTTATCTGAGGATACTCTGTAAATGTGGGTAGCTCTCAAAATTCTTAACATCTCTTAAAGCCAATTAAGTCTGCTGTAGTCAACTCTCAAGTTATCCTCATTATCTCAGCCCTTTTTCCACCACACCATCCACTGCTGAACATAGGCTTCTCATATACGAGTAGCAGTGGAGCCTGCGTTCTTTATTTTTGTTTGGGAGCACAGCTCTGTGTTTTTGATCTTCTCAGTATGACACAAATGTGTGTAAAAATGCTTATCTATACTAATATTATAAAAAGGTAACGTTGGTTTGTATGTATGTATTTGTATGTATGTATTTGTATGTATATCAGGGGTAATCTCCGAAACTACAGAATCGATTCCAAACATTCTTTCTGCAATAGAAAGCTACATAATCAGGGAGTTACATAGGCTTTTGATCCCGATTTTCCCACGGGATCGGGATTACGCGGGTGTAACCGAAAACTCTGCTATATATATATATAAAAACCCGGCCAAGTGCGAAACTCGCGCACGAAGGGTTCCGTACCACTATCACAATTGGGTACGGAACCCTAAAATGGTTTACAACAACTTTGATTCAAAGAAAATCTGAAACTTATAAGAAACTCTTTAGTCAGTGAAGGCAGACTAGTATATTTGACAGATAGGGCAGCCATTTTGAATTCCATGACCAACTCGATTTGACACGACCAATCAGAAGCGACCTCACATTGCCTTGTAGTTTTTGAAACACGTTTGTTGTATGGGAGCCCCTTTTAAATAATTGTTTTATTTTGTTTTTAGTATTTGTTGTTGTAGCGGCAACCGAAATACATCTTCTGTGTTTTCCAAAATTTCAACCTTCTAGCTATTACGGTTCATGAGATACAGCCTGGTGACAGACGGACAGACGGACGGACGGACGGACGGACGGACGGACGGACGGACGGACGGACAGACAGACAGACAGACAGACAGACAGACAGCGAAGTCTCAGTAATAGGGTCCCGTTTTTACCTTAAGGTACGGAACCCTAAAAATGAAACCCGTTCCGTTGTCACGACATCACGCGTGAACGGCTGGACCGATTTTGATAATTCTTTTTTTGTTGTGTTTGCTATTGTCGGGCGAAGGTTCTTATGAAAGAAAAAATGCTGAACCGATTTTGATGAATTTTATTTTTTTATACTAAACGACAGGACAACGTCTGTCGGGTCAGCTAGAAAATAATAATTTTGAAATATTCCGAAGTTGTCCTACTACAATTAAATGTGACTGTGTCTCAAATAACGTCCGAATACTTGAATTGATCCCCATATTCCCACGGGATCGGGACATGTGCGGGTGTAACCGAAAACTCTGCAATAAATAATAATTTTGAAATATTCCGAAGTTGTCCTACTACATTCGAATGTGACTGTGTGTCAAATAACGTCTGAATACTCGAATTGGACGGACGTGTGAGGTCGTCGCTTCGGTTATTATATTGTCTCCGCTCCAGCACACAGTACGTTTGCCGAAAACGAAATCGCATTATTACATCTATTAGACATCAATTATTACTTCTACAATGCCTACTTAAACTTATTAAGGGTTATTGGTTGATTTATTGTTCTACTAGAACAGTTTTACTCGCGTAAGTCCTGATCCCGCGAGATTGTCAGGATAACAAAGTTATCTGCATACCAAGTTTCATCGCAATCGGTTCAGTTGTTTTTGCGTGAAAAACTACTGAACCGATTGCGATGAAACTCGAAGATCGTGCGAAGTGGAGACGTAAAAGTATGAAAGCAGACCCCGCGGGCTCTCGGGAAGGATGCAACCGGGAACATCGCTCGGATGATGATGAGGTCGCCTAGTACCCACAGTACAAGCCTAGTGCTTAGTTTGGGGCTAGATTGCGCTGTGTTGAACGTCACAAATTAATAATTTACAATTATTTATGTTGTAATGATATTTTGGACAATTTTATTACGAGAAATAGGTCATGAATGTCAGTCTGCAACTTCCAGTGATCGATTGGTTCCGTGCATTTCAGTTCCGGTTGACATCGTAGGACACACACACGTGGCCAGTTTAGACTTCATATTTGCTATGTGCTATGTTTACTTGTAAATTTGGATAGCAAACCAAATACATACAAATGTATGAAAGTTCGTCGGTTTTCCCTGATTCCGTATTTGGTTTCCGCTTCTATTTTTAGTTGACAACATTGTTGGTAATGACCTTTGTGGTGGTGCCGGGTTTGATTCTAGCTTTGGAACAATTCAACCTATTCAACCTTTAAATTTTATATAGAAAAGTCGTGTCATGTTGTACAAAGTTATATATTTATTTATAGTTTTAATAACAAAACGAAACACGAAATTTAAAAGGAAAGTCTACCTATCTTTCTCCATGCAAACGAAATCGACTGTTTCATCCCTAGATAAAAAGATATTATTAGAGCAAATATGATTATGCCATAAAACCTATATCTGCCACTACGTTTTGTTTTTTATATGTTCTAACTAGAATAAAAAATTTTTTAGAAAAATTATAATATGGAAAAAATATAACGTTGTGGCATGGTCATATGGTCATGGCTGATATAAGTTTTATGGCCTAAATATAATATTTTCGCTAATGCATTTATCCAGGGAGGAAACAGTCGACTACGTTTGTTAAGTTTGTATGGAGAAAAGAGTAGGATCCTTTCTCCTTAGGCCAGGCGCACTTTGGATTCGTTTTCGTCCGAATTTCATCCGTGCGATAACGTACGGAAACGTACAAAACCATCCTTCATGAAAGCGTGCAGATTGTATACAAATTAGTCGTACGTATACTGATACGTTAGCGCACGAATAAATTCGGACGAAAAAGTATCCAAATCGCGGCCGGCGTAAGGGAAAAGGATACCTACACGTTCCTCCATACTATGTATAAAGACAGTAGAGAAAATATGTTTAAAACCTAGGTATATCAGCCATGACCATGCAACTACATCTTAGGCCTTAAGGCAGAGATCAATGTCCATTATTAACCTATCTGTGTCGTTGTTCCCAGGTGGGCGGCGTGGTCAGCGATGGGTTGTTTCGGGTCACCGGGAGGCAAGAGCGGAGGGGAGGGAGACGATATCAAGTCGCAGAAACGTCGCAGCGATGCAATTACTAGGCAGTTGCAGAAAGACAAGCAGGTAATGTTGATAAGAAATCTTCTTCTATTCGTATAGTGGTGTGGCTCTATTTATAGACGAATCGAGTAGTAAAGTTACTTCTTCTTCTCATCCGAGCGATGTTCCCGGTTACATCCCTCTCGGGAGCCGGGGGTCCGCTAAACTTCAAATTCTTAAACTTAAGTTTAAACTTAAACTTCAATGATTACTTACCGACTGCGTCGGTAAGTAATCATTTGGATCTTTTTACGGCCGGCCGCCTGCCTGACACCTACCCTCTTAAGGATCAAGCAGTTTATCTGCCACCGCGCCATCTAGTAACATACTCGCGTCAGTAGTTGAAATTAATAACATTGCGTTTACGAATTTCGATTGGTCCAGTGTTCATTTTAGAGTTCCGTACCCAATTGTGATAATGGTACGGAACGCTTTGTGCGCGAGTCCAACCCGTACTTAGCCGGTTTTTTACGTCATAAATCAATAATTAAATCACAAAGTATAATTTAACAAATATTAAGTCTCTATTAACATTAGCTAGACAAAATCAAATTCTAAAATCATATAATTGCGTAGTCTCTCATCATTTAGTAGTATCTGGCATAAAATCTAGTTAAAATCAGACTAATCATTTAAATGAATTAAATCAATTAGTACTAACATATGGTTGAAATATAAAAACAAGTTAGAAAATAAGAATTCAGTGTAAAAATAGTAAAAAAAATACATTATTTTTGCTTTCCATCACACGAAATATATTTTTCCCGAAAATCCCGGTTCTCAGATTTTTATTCCCGGGATTTCCCGGGTTCTTTTGCGGTTTAAAAGAACCGGGAAATGCCGGGATTTTCGGTACCGGGATTTCCCGGTTCCATACCCTAGTATTTATGCTCAAAAAATAAATACTTGTGTCTGGTCTGGGTGTCCCTCTATTAGGCCAAGCAGCAGGGAAATCACATTACAAAAGGTGGTGTAACAAATTTTATAACACATTTGCTCGTAAAGGGCCTCTTATTTCACCAATTTCAATATCGTAATGTATGTCATTACGTACTTGTGCGTAATCGTAAAGTAAAACGCACGAGTTTCTTTCTAATAAGGTAACACGTACGGTTTATCATGCTCCGTCTAAAACCAACGGTACTTTTTTAAATCTTAAGAAAAAAAAAGCAAAGAAAGCAAATCAAAAAGTTTTTATGTCAGAAAAGTGGTCAATATTTTATGAATAAAATTAACTTTGGCAAGTGATTAAAGATTTATTCGTTTAAGAAAGTCCGAGTTTTATTTATTTCCTCGCAAATGTGTTATAAAACGTCGTATGACATACGTGCGCTTTGATAATTACAGCCTCTGCTTTCTTGTAGCCCTCGCCTACGGCTCGGGCTAGCAATATCGCCTCGGCTGTAATTTTCAACTTACCGCACTTATATCATAATGTACTATTATGATTTTATGTTATTTAGCTAAGTTAGCTTGATATAAATTCAATTTCTTGACCTTGGGGCACGACGGGGTATATCCGATATTTTGAGTTTAATATGCTTTTTGCACATAGTGTCTCGATAATAAGTCGTATGACAAAAGTGTCTAAGAATGTAGAAGTCAAAAACTTTTACATTCTGTCCATACATGTCAATTCTGTAAGTCTTACAGGTAAAAAGTTACAATCAAAAGAAGAAAAATGTTAAATGCGCCATATAGGACACCGTGTCGTACTACTAGCGCCATCTTGTAGGCGGCCACCACAAATAATTTGTTGTTGCTTATTATGGAAACGATTAAAAAATAATTGTCGTAGAAATCTATACTGATTTTATATAATGTTGTTTTTTCTTTTTTTGATTGTAACTTTTTACCTGTAAGACTTACAGAATTGACATGTATGGACAGAATGTAAGAGTTTTTGACTTCTACATACTGTTCTTAGACACTTTTGTCATATCACTTACTATCGAGGCACTATGTGCAAAAAACGAAATATTAGCAAAATATCGGACATACCCCGTCGTGCCCCAAGGTCAAGAAATTGAATTTATGTCAAGTTAACTTAGCTAAATAACATAAAATCATAAAATTTGTTACACCACCTTTTGGAAGGCTACGTAAGAGGTGATTTCCCGGCTGCTTGGCCTATATGTATAATATGTATGTATTTACAAAAGAAAAATAAATATAAGTATTATATCCGTTGTCTAGTCACCGTAACACAAGCTTAGTCGCTTACCACGGGGCTAGATGGCGCTGTGTGTTGTTCAGAGAATTTATTTATTTTAGATAGATTAGATAGATAGATTAACACTTTATTGCACCAAAAACACATGCTTAATACAAATTATACAAAGAATAACTTAAAACTATAGTGGTACATTGGGCGGCCTTATTTTATTTATTTATTATTGGTAAAATTGTTTCCAGCTGTACCGTGCGACGCACCGACTTCTGCTCCTGGGAGCCGGCGAGTCCGGCAAGTCGACGATCGTGAAGCAGATGCGTATCCTTCACGTGAACGGATTCTCTGACCGCGAGCGCCGAGAGAAGATCGAGGACATCAAGAAAAATATTAGAGATGCTATACTTGTGAGTATCTACATCTATACCAGTCCAGCAAGTCGACTATCGTGAAGCAGATGCGTATCCTTCACGTGAACGGGTTCTCTGACCGCGAGCGCCGAGAGAAGATCGAGGACATCAAGAAGAATATTAGAGATGCTATACTTGTGAGTATCTACATCTATACCAGTCCGGCAAGTCGACGATCGTGAAGCAGATGCGTATCCTTCACGTGAACGGGTTCTCTGACAGCGAGCGCCGAGAGAAGATCGAGGACATCAAGAAGAATATTAGAACAACCAAATGTAAAAGCCTTCGTAATTTGATTTCTTTTTAAAAGATTCTGTCGTTTTTATTCGATGGTGTTACATAGACAGACAATTTTTTTTTAGATTTTACTTCTTTTTTTGCGGTGTTCGATTGGAGTTCAACCCATTTTTCAGTTTAAATCGCTTGGTGGTCTAAAAGACCTGAAGACGAGACCTGTAAAGGTCTCGAAACGTTGAGCATTGAAATAATGCTAAACGCCTAAAATTACTTATAAACAACTAGCTGCGCCCCGCGGTTTCACCCGCGTAAGTTCCGCGGGATTTACGGCAGCAAAAGTATCCTATGTCCTTCTCCTGGTTCTCAGCTACCTCCCCACCAATTTTAGCCAAATCGGTTCAGCCGTTCTTGAGTTATAAATGGTGTAACTTACACGACTTTTATAGATATAGATTACCAAGTATATGTAACGTTTGTCACTGTCTGTTAACTTTGAAACTTCATGTCACAGTAAAAGACAAACGATACATAGTTTATGCAGTTCTTAAAAGTAAGGCGGCACGCGATTAAAACCTAAAAACTGAGTTTAATTTCAAATATTTTAACCCTAGGCCATTTGAGAAAATTACCCCTAAGTAGTGAAGCACCTATGATTTTTAATCGTGTGAAAAGTGCAATGTGCACTATGTCGGGGGTTCTTTTTGTAAATTTTTGATTTACGTAATAAGTAACTTCAAAGGAAATAAGTATGGGCTTCCATATTCCGTGACATGACAGGGGCTTATTTTAATTGCACACAAATAAGCACCCTTATTCTTTGCGAAGGTGTCAGTGTCCTTCGGAAAATTATTATAAATTGTAATATGCACTCTTTGGCGCCGCGCGATGCGCCGCCGCGCCGGTCTGTCTGAGTCATTATTTATTACACACCTGAATGCAATCTTGTCAGGGGTTTCCGCTAGTTAGCGCCTTAAGGGGACAGTCTACCTACCCTGTTCTCCATACAAACTTTACAAACGCAGTCGACTGTTTCCTCCCTGGATAAGGAAATTAGGAAAAATATGTTTATGCCATAAGTCCTATATCAGCTATATAGAAAATGAAAATCGATTGATTTTTTCATTTTCTAATTTTTATTTCTTTTTTAATTAGAAAATTAAAAAAACCAAAACGTAGGGGCATGGTCAGTGCAGATATAGGTTTTATGGCAAAAACATATTTGCTCTAATGTCTTTATCCAGGGAGGAAACAGTCGACTACGTTTGTATGGAGAAATAGTAGGTAGACTGTCCTCTTAACCATGGTATTGTAACTCAATTTTATGGACGGAAATAAGTTTTATATGCAACTCGATAAGTTTTAGAATTCTTTATCGATGAGTCTCTTGGATGCCCTTTTTGGCGTTTCATTTGAAGTACAAAATAGGGTATTTTGTATAATTCCTTCAACGGTTTTATGTTAAAAGAAAATTGGGCAAGTGCGTGCCTTGTCGGGCCTACCGTGGGGGAGCTACCTTAATTTTATTTTTATTATAGCACTTTGTCGGCGTGATCAATATTTGTATATTCATACAAAGTTACAGCTTCTTAGTACCTACTATGCGTCTCTGAGCTAAGCCGCGCACAGAGAGACGGACATGACGAAACCATAGTAGCCTTATTAATAAACGTGAAGTAAGATCGGAGTAGTGAGAACATGCTTTGTCTTTTTCCGTGACAAGAACTTTCTAACTTGACAGACAGAAACAAAAAGTGGTAAATCTATTCCGACCCTACTCCACGTTTATTAATAAGGTTACAAGGGTTTTTTGTTGACTACGAAAGCCTAAAAAGAACAATTTCATATAAATTAATTTGAAAATATTGTAAGTGCCTCGTAAGTTATATTGACTAAACTTATATTTCTACGAAGATGGCAAATCATGCAATTCACCCTTCAGTATCAATTTTTAATTTGGCCTGTCAATAGTTTTCCCTTACAAGTTATTTCTAGACGTCACGTTATTTCCTCGAAAGTAAAGTACAAGTCTTAGATTAACTATAGATGGTGGGTATTCTTACAACGACGACGGTCGAATTTTGATCCATCTGTTTAGGGTTCCGTAGCCAAATAGCAAAAAAATGGAAAATGTGTTAAAGGGGTTAGATTGCGATGCTACATACTGTAATATGTATATTTATGTATTTGTTTCAGACGATTACCGGTGCGAT
The DNA here is from genome assembly GCA_958496205.1 of Idaea biselata. NCBI lineage: Eukaryota > Metazoa > Arthropoda > Insecta > Lepidoptera > Geometridae > Idaea > Idaea biselata. The sequence goes on along the minus strand of OY292395.1, from coordinate 29,316,819 downwards.
GAGCACCCTCACTCCTCCAATACCGCTCGAGAAGCAGGAGAACAAGGCCCGAGTTGACTACATACAGGTAAACAAACTGACAACCGGTTATTACGACTCTGCTTATGTTGACCAACTGTTTAAGTTACTACCTACTCTTTCTCCATACAAACGTAGTCGACTGTTTTCTCCCTGGATACAGACATTAGAGCAAATATGTTTATGCCATAAAACATATACCTGCCACGACCATGCCCCGTTAGTGTTTTAGTTTTTTTTGTTTTCTAATCTAATATGGATAAAGCCAGGGAGGAAACACTCGACTACGTTTGTAAAGTTTGTATTGAGAAAAGAGTAGGTAGACTGTCCCCTTAAGGCAGCGGTTCCCTAAGGGGGGGCGCCCCTCCCCAAGAGCCCTTTACAGGGGAGGCGCGGACCTGTATTGAAAAACCCGCGATCGCTGAGAGAATGCATTTCAGACTGCTCGACACGATTAACGAAATTATCTGAAATTAACCCCTGTCAAGAACATAATATTATTTCCTCAGTGGGCGAATGTTAAGAACCTTATCAGCCTCTAGCTAGACTCACGGCCACCATCGTGGTGGCCGTGAGTCTCGGGGGTGCTATACCTCACAGGCGCTATCAAAAGTATTTGGTACTACTTACCAAATACCGTTTGTATGACTTTCTAAACCTTAAATGAGCAATAAAGTAGTTGTTTTTTTTAATTCAGACTTTATAATATAGTCTGGAGGATGGTGGGCGCGGTTTTTTATGGTCGAAAAGGGGCGCGTTCCAAATAAATTAGGGTTTTCTTTTTTATCGCTTGCTGTTTAATACTTTTAGCATTGGTTCAACGCTCAACGTTTCGAGACCTTTAAATAAAATAAAAATAAATAAATAATAAAAAGTTTATTTACCAAAGAACTTTACAGAGTTTACCTTAGCTTTGGTCCCCGCACAAGGAAAGTCATGAATCGCGGGAGACCATTTACAGGAAAGCTACCGCGGTTCTTCCGTCGGAATCGGGATCGGATTCATTTGACAGTTGACAGCCGAATTTCGAACCGCGAAAATTTCAAATCGGCGCGTCGATTACTCATATCGATGCCGAAGCCAAATTGTATGAATGCAACACAGACAGAATTGAATTGAATTGAAGATTTTGAAAGAAAATCTTCAAATCGATGGCTGACGGCCATGGATGCGCGGTTTTAAAATTGAAAACTCCGCTGTCAGAGATGTCAAACTACTGCGTCGGGATCGAGTTGCTGTCAACGGAAGAACCGCGGTAGCTTTCCTGGTCTGTTTTTGACTGACGTTCAGGATTTAGGATTGACTGAAAAATGAGTTTAATTTCAACATTTGTGTATATGTCTGCCCCAGGACGTGGCGTCGCAGCCCGACTTCGACTACCCCCCGGAGTTCTACTCGCACACGGAGGCACTGTGGGCCGACGCGGGGGTTCAGCGCACGTACGAGCGCAGCAACGAGTACCAGCTCATAGACTGTGCCAAGTAGTGAGTATTACATCTACTGTAACCCACACTACATCTACTGCATGAGCTGAGCTGGACTAACAAAATTTAAAAAACCCCCGACTTAAAAAATCTTCAAAGTTAAAACAAAACTAAACTTTAAAAAGGCAAAAATAATAACTCGAAAACAAATTTCATGTCTCTGAGTAGGTATGTGGTACCTTACGTTCCCGCGTCGGGGGACGCGGTACTATAAGCACGGGTCGGTTACCATCAACTTCTGTGACACATTCCCGCGTCCCCCGACGCGGGAACGTAAGGTACCACATACCTACTCAGAGACATGAAATTTGTTTTCGAGTTATTATTTTTGCCTTTTTAAAGTTTAGTTTTGTTTTAACTTTGAAGATTTTTTAAGTCGGGGGTTTTTTAAATTTTTAATTTAAATTTTTTATTTCACCCTTTTTGTAAAAGCGATTTTGATGAATCATGCTTATTGTTGTCACAAAAGTCACGTCCTTTTATTTGATACCCCACTCGGGTATATTTGAAAACATTCGGTTTTTATTTCCGAGTTTGACCCTACATATACTTTGAACGGCTGAACCGATTTTGATGAAACTTGCATATTGTTGTCACAACAGTAATGCTCTTTTATTTGATACCCCACTCGGGCATATTTGAAAACATTCGGTTTTTATTTCCGAGCTTCAACCAACATATATTATGAACGGCTGAACCGATTTTGATCAAACATAGCTAAGAACACTCGCGCAAAAGACACCTATTAAACAAAAAAAACTACATTCAAATCGGTTCATCCGTTCGTGAGCTACGATGCCACAGACAGATACACAGACAGACAGACAGACAGACAGACAGACAGACAGACAGACAGACAGACAGACAGACAGACAGACAGACAGACAGACACGTCAAACTTATAACACCCCTCTTTTTCCGTCGGGGGTTAAAAATGAACCATCACGCAAAAAGGAACCCATTTGAGGAGGTCTATTTGCGGAAAACGAGCCCGTAAACAATTATTTAACAGTGATTTTTGAAAAGATGCTTTCAAAAACTTTAGTAACCGGCGGGACTAGATTTTTTCAAAAAGCATTATTACCTAGTGTGGTAAACACTAAGAAATAACGTTTAATATAATTATATAATTATTTATAATTCTGTGAACAACACACAGCGCGATCTAGCCCCGTGGTAAGCGACTAAGCTTGTGTTACGGTGACTAGACATAATACTTATATTTATTTTTCTTTTGCAAATACATATGTACGTACTACGTACATATTTATTATACATAGAGGGACACCCAGACCAGATACAAATATTTATTTTTTAAGCATAAATAAAATACTATCACCATTAAAAACGCCACTCTAACAATCGGGTTTACTCTCGCTTAAGATGTTTCACATCAATATTATTATACTTATACTAAAACAAACAGGAGTCAATGACCTCTTGTACTCCAACACAGGGGTTCCCAAACTTATTTTGTCTACCGCCCACTTTGAGAATAAATTATTTTTTAGCGCCCCCCTTTTTCACCTGCTTAAAAACCACTATAGCTTCTAATGAAACTAATAATTGTAAAGCTCTATTAGCGGAGATTAAACTACTTGCATTTCAAAACGTAGCAATTTCTTAATTAATATTAGTTGATGTTCACATGTTGTAGTCGAGAGCTCAGTGTGTCAGAGTCCTAGCTAGATAGATGAAATAACAAATGGCCCACTAAGCCTCTACACAACGCCCGCATTTTTTTCAGGGTCTCTTACCCCCTTGGGAGCCCTGCAGGCCAAAAGGGGGGCGCCTTTAGGCCTGCAGCGCCCACAAGGGGGCGTTATCGCCGACTTTGGGAATCCCTTCTCTAACACAATCCTCTTACGTTCCAGTTTCCTGGACCAGGTGCACATAATAAAGCAGGCGACCTACACTCCGACGGAGCAGGACATCCTGCGGTGCCGTGTGCTCACCTCCGGCATCTTTGAGACGCAGTTCGTCGTTGACAAAGTTAATTTCCAGTGAGTTTCTATACATAGTACATACCCTAGCACAGGGGCCTTATTTTGTAAATTTGTTGCTAACAAATCTCGATTGAAACAATTGAAATTGTCGATAACACGTCATTTTTCACGTCATTCAGTCGATAACAAATTGCCATTGGGCGGTTGAAAAAGAAATGTATACCAATTTTTCAAAATGTTCTTGTTTGACTATACGTGACCGTGAATTTTTAGTATGGTAATCCGGTCACAAAACATTTATTTTCGGTCACTTACATTAAAAGCATTTATTATCAGGTGCATACATCACAAAAAGAACACACTCTTCAAATTTTAGCTCTGTACTACCAGCGGTTTATGCTGTGCGTTGATCCATCAGTCAGTCAGGACAAAACATTTTATAGATATAGAAAGAGAATATCCCCCTATGCACTAATATAGTATTGATTCGTATTTTTCCTTTGGGCATGGCTGTACCGGACAAGTTATGTGACTCGACTGGTCACATGCCTTGTCGAAAACCCATTTTCAGAAAAGTGGCAAGCTTCCATACTATGACTTCTTTCTACTTCCGCTGTAAGATCATATGTAACAACCGTTGTGGTCTCATCTCTAGCATGTTCGACGTGGGCGGGCAGCGCGACGAGCGACGCAAGTGGATCCAGTGCTTCAACGACGTCACCGCCATCATCTTTGTGACCGCTTGCTCCTCATACAACATGGTGCTCCGAGAGGATCCCACGCAGAACCGGCTCAGGGAGTCGCTCGACCTATTCAAGAGCATATGGAACAACAGGTATAGTAACATGGCTGTAGCGCCTCATACAACATGGTGCTCCGAGAGGATCCCACGCAGAACCGGCCCAGGGAGTCGCTCGACCTATTCAAGAGCATATGGAACAACAGGTATAGTAACATGGCTGTAGCGCCTCATACAACATGGTACAAGAGCATATGGAACAACAGGTATAGTAACATGGCTGTAGCGCCTCATACAACATGGTACAAGAGCATATGGAACAACAGGTATAGTAACATGGCTGTAGCGCCTCATACAACATGGTACAAGAGCATATGGAACAACAGGTATAGTAACATGGCTGTAGCGCCTCATACAACATGGTACAAGAGCATATGGAACAACAGGTATAGTAACATGGCTGTAGCGCCTCATACAACATGGTACAAGAGCATATGGAACAACAGGTATAGTAACATGGCTGTAGCGCCTCATACAACATGGTACAAGAGCATATGGAACAACAGGTATAGTAACATGGCTGTTGCGCCTCATACAACATGGTACAAGAGCATATGGAACAACAGGTATAGTAACATGGCTGTAGCGCCTCATACAACATGGTACAAGAGCATATGGAACAACAGGTATAGTAACATGGCTGTAGCGCCTCATACAACATGGTACAAGAGCATATGGAACAACAGGTATAGTAACATGGCTGTAGCGCCTCATACAACATGGTACAAGAGCATATGGAACAACAGGTATAGTAACATGGCTGTAGCGCCTCATACAACATGGTACAAGAGCATATGGAACAACAGGTATAGTAACATGGCTGTAGCGCCTCATACAACATGGTACAAGAGCATATGGAACAACAGGTATAGTAACATGGCTGTAGCGCCTCATACAACATGGTACAAGAGCATATGGAACAACAGGTATAGTAACATGGCTGTTGCGCCTCATACAACATGGTACAAGAGCATATGGAACAACAGGTATAGTAACATGGCTGTAGCGCCTCATACAACATGGTACAAGAGCATATGGAACAACAGGTATAGTAACATGGCTGTAGCGCCTCATACAACATGGTACAAGAGCATATGGAATAACAGGTATAGTAACATGGCTGTAGCGCCTCATACAACATGGTACAAGAGCATATGGAACAACAGGTATAGTAACATGGCTGTAGCGCCTCATACAACATGGTACAAGAGCATATGGAACAACAGGTATAGTAACATGGCTGTTGCGCCTCATACAACATGGTACAAGAGCATATGGAACAACAGGTATAGTAACATGGCTGTAGCGCCTCATACAACATGGTACAAGAGCATATGGAACAACAGGTATAGTAACATGGCTGTTGCGCCTCATACAACATGGTACAAGAGCATATGGAACAACAGGTATAGTAACATGGCTGTAGCGCCTCATACAACATGGTACAAGAGCATATGGAACAACAGGTATAGTAACATGGCTGTAGCGCCTCATACAACATGGTACAAGAGCATATGGAACAACAGGTATAGTAACATGGCTGTTGCGCCTCATACAACATGGTACAAGAGCATATGGAACAACAGGTGTGGTAAAATACAAATACACGGGTTGGGGTCCCTAGGAGGGACCTACAACAGGTCTGCAACTCTGCAAACAAATTTGGCCGAAAAAATATTGCCAATCTGTTTTCAGAAGGCAAATACTTTGGGGTTCGGACTCCGGGCTCCCGAGATAGATGCAACCGGAAACACCGCTCAGATGAGAATGTGTGGTGAAATACAAAGTTATTTCTGGGACAATCTGGGATGGTTGGAGTCAAGTTTAGGGGATCATAGGTTACATACAATGGCCCAATTGTGAGGCTAAGTGAAATGAAACTAAACTAGAAATCCTAAATCTGGTCGCAGAGTGGTACACATCATTGGCTTTTATTTAACGACTTTTGGGAATGAGGTCAGATTTGCTCGCTCCGTAAGGAGTATGCTGCCAGGTCTTTAGCATTTTTATTGGCTGGTGCTAGATCAGCCAACATATAGTCTTTAGGAATGAAGGGGCTACCAGTAGGAAACTCCTTGATTTGCTCAGGAGTTTTTCAGTCACACAAAATCTGACTGTCATCAATCGTGCCACATCTCCCCAGATTTCTCCTCCAGTGACCAACCAGATACTGTAATCTGCCTATATATCCTTAAAAAGTGCGTATCACACTGGTTATCACAAATCATGACCAGTGCAGGAAGCAGAATACTTTAATTATCTTGAAGTGCTTAAGCTTTTAATTCAATTTCCAATACATTATACAGCTAGCAGAAGGCGATAGTTCGAAATCTCACCCCAACTTCAATGTCTGTAGATGCAGATTTATCCAGAGTTTAGGAAATGTCGAGGTGGCTATTTTCTCTCGAACAAAAGACGATTTAGGGTTCGTTCACACAGACCGGCTCCGAGAGAAGAGCAGATTTTTTATCACGTTTAAAACAGAGTTTTATTGGGTTTATTTTTACAAGTCACTTCTTTTATTATTGAGATTTCTTGAGAGCAAACCCTAAAAGAAGTGACATGTAAAAATACAGCAGAATTGAGAACCTCTTCCTTTTTTTTTGAAGTCGATTAAAAATAAACTTTATTACAATATAAAAAAATTCTGTTTTAAATGTCATAAAAATCTGCTCTCCTCTCCGAGCCGGTCTGTGTGAACGGGCCCTGCGTAGAATTGCTTTTCGTTGCTTCTTTCAATTTGTCAAGTCTTAATATTGCATATTTTCCCTCCAGATGGCTCCGCACGATATCCGTGATCCTGTTCCTGAACAAGCAGGACCTGCTGGCGGAGAAGGTGGTCGCCAACAAGTCGCGGCTGGAGGAGTACTTCTCGGAGTTCGCGCGCTACTGCACGCCGCCCGACGCCGCGCCCGACGCCCGGGACCACCCCGAGGTGGCGCGAGCCAAGTACTTCATCAGGGACGAGTTCTTACGTATCAGCACCGGTATGTGGCCCCACAGACCTAGCTTGTACTTGCGGAGTTCGCGCGCTACTGCACGCCGCCCGACGCCCGGGACCACCCCGAGGTGGCGCGAGCCAAGTACTTCATCAGGGACGAGTTCTTACGTATCAGCACCGGTATGTGGCCCCACATCTTACGTATCAGCACCGGTATGTGGCCCCACAGACCTAGCTTGTACTTGCGGAGTTCTTACGTATCAGCACCGGTATGTGGCCCCACAGACCTAGCTTGTACCTGCGGAGTTCTTACGTATCAGCACCGGTATGTGGCCCCACAGACCTAGCTTGTACTTGCGGAGTTCTTACGTATCAGCACCGGTATGTGGCCCCACAGACCTAGCTTGTACCTGCGGAGTTCTTACGTATCAGCACCGGTATGTGGCCCCACAGACCTAGCTTGTACTTGCGGAGTTCTTACGTATCAGCACCGCTATGTGGCCCCACAGACCTAGCTTGTACTTGCGGAGTTCTTACGTATCAGCACCGGTATGTGGCCCCACAGACCTAGCTTGTACCTGCGGAGTTCTTACGTATCAGCACCGGTATGTGGCCCCACAGACCTAGCTTGTACTTGCGGAGTTCTTACGTATCAGCACCGGTATGTGGCCCCACAGACCTAGCTTGTACCTGCGGAGTTCTTACGTATCAGCACCGGTATGTGGTCCCACAGACCTAGCTTGTACTTGCGGAGTTCTTACGTATCAGCACCGCTATGTGGCCCCACAGACCTAGCTTGTACTTGCGGAGTTCTTACGTATCAGCACCGGTATGTGGCCCCACAGACCTAGCTTGTACTTGCGGAGTTCTTACGTATCAGCACCGGTATGTGGCCCCACAGACCTAGCTTGTACTTGCGGAGTTCTTACGTATCAGCACCGGTATGTGGCCCCACAGACCTAGCTTGTACTTCGCCGTGCGTAGCGAGTGGGTATTTGAATCGGGTCGGTGCATACAGATAATAATTCGTAGGGGAAAAAGAAGGGCGTTTGCATTTTTTTTTTTGCAGACCCATTTTAATATTTTAGTCGACAAAAATGACAGCAACTGTCAAAATTAAAAATCTTTTATCTCGGAAGCTATTGATCCCAGGCTACTAGTTTTTTTTTTGCAGAAGTGACACAGCTCTTCAAGCCTTTCATTTCGGGGACTGCTGCCAAACTTAAAATGCTTAATATCTCGGAAACTATTGATCCTACGAGATTAGTTTCTTTGCAGAAACGATACAGCCCTTCGAGATCTTCATTTTGGATGACAGCTGCCAAACTTTAAAGCTTATATCTTGAGAAATATTGACCCTCATAAATGGAATTTTATAGTTTCATCGCTAAGGTTGCGATTTCACGTAGGAAGGTACTATTGTGATGGTGTGTGTGTGTCAGTCGCTTCGTCAGTGGTGTCAGTAGCGCTATGACTAAACAAGAAAGCAAATTTTCCAGACACTATCTAGACTAGACATTAGACATAATCACGAACAGTTTTCCTGGTAGACTACCCTAATGAATGACCCTTGTATGATGTTCCAGCTTCAGGCGACGGCAAACACTACTGCTACCCTCACTTCACGTGCGCCGTAGACACCGAGAACATCAAGCGCGTGTTCAACGACTGTCGCGACATCATACAGCGCATGCACCTGCGTCAATACGAGCTACTCTAACATAACCATGTGAGTCTTCTTCTTAAAAAAAATATTTATTGCCATATTATTTTACGTAAAACTAAAAACCAAACAAGCGTAGGACGGCAAAGGGAGCAAGCTCAGCATATGCTGCGAGACGTACAACCGTACATCTACCACAGTGCTGGTTTTCAGCTTGCCCCTTCCTCACATTTTGTGTGTTAAAAAGGGTAGTGGTAGGGTAGGGTTTGTGTGTTCTTATCGTATAGTGGTGGGCTCATCTAGTGTTAGAGTTGTCAGGTCGCTCTAAGGCCTCTAACTTGACATAACGACTGCTATCACAGATAACAACCGGCCATTTTGGCACCCAGATTTAAATATTGGTGTTACAATAAAGAATTAATCTATATAGCTATCTTGTTGGCGATCCAGTGTATCTTCAGAATATAGTCTAAATGTGTTTGTGTGGACATTTCAGAGCGAATTCCTGCGCGCGCGTGTTAGGACGCGCGGCGCATCAATAAACCGCCGTCACACCGAATGACACCAAATGTCCGGCACAGCAATATTTTATTATATACATACATTATATTACTGTTGTAAACTAATCGTATATCTGTGTAAATGTCGACAGTTTTTATTTATTAGGAGTACTTACGATCTTTTGTGGCTTGTCTCTTATGTAATTTGACTAAGTCTGTTTTGACACGTCCCGCTAAGTCGTTGAGTTGACTCAACCTACTTGTGTCTCTGATTTGGTGCGTTCGTTGAGCCATTGACTAGATAAATACGTGTTTACGCATGACTTGACATATCTTACTAAGCTATTGACTTGACGCGTCCTACAAAGTCATTCAATTGGATTGATGCGGTCTGCTATGTCAATGATTTAATGTGTTATGTCAAGTCATTGACTGGTTGAATACGTATTTAGGCATGACTTGATATATCTTATTAAGCTATTGACTTGACGCGTCCTACTAAGTCATTCAATTGGCTCGATGCGGTCTGCCATGTCAAAGAATTAATGCGTTATGTCAAGTCATTGACTAGACTAGTTGATACGTGTTCAAGCAATAACTTGACACATGCAATATTGGCAATAAAACTGATAAGTCATGTCAAGTCGTGACCTTCTATCTCAATGATTTGGTATGTTCTGTTCAGTTATTGGTTTAACGCGACATTCGTGCAAAATCAATGACTTGACAAGTTGACACACTTTACTAAGTCGTTGACATGACGAGTCCCGCTAAGTCGTTGACTTGACGAGTCCCGCTAAGTCGTTGACATGACGGGTCCCGCTAAGTCGTTGACATGACGAGTCCCGCTAAGTCGTTGACATGACGGGTCCCGCTAAGTCGTTGACTTGACGAGTCCCGCTAAGTCGTTGACATGACGGGTCCAGCTAAGTCGTTGACATGACGGGTCCCGCTAAGTCGTTGACATGACGGGTCCCGCTAAGTCGTTGACATGACGAGTCCCGCTAAGTCGTTTACTTGACGGGTCCCGCTAAGTCGTTGACATGACGGGTCCCGCTAAGTCGTTGACATGACGGGTCCCGCTAAGTCGTTGACATGACGGGTCCCGCTAAGTCGTTGACATGACGGGTCCCGCAAAGTCGTTGACATGACGGGTCCCGCTAAGTCGTTGACATGACGGGTCCCGCTAAGTCGTTAACATGACGGGTCCCGCTAAGTCGTTAACATGACGGGTCCCGCTAAGTCGTTGACATGACGAGTCCCGCTAAGTCGTTGACTTGACGAGTCCCGCTAAGTCGTTGACTTGACGAGTCCCGCTAAGTCGTTGACATGACGAGTCCCGCTAAGTCGTTGACTTGACGGGTCCCGCTAAGTCGTTGACATGACGAGTCCCGCTAAGTCGTTGACTTGACGAGTCCCGCTAAGTCGTTGACTTGACGGGTCCCGCTAAGTCGTTGACATGACGGGTCCCGCTAAGTCGTTGACTTGACGAGTCCCGCTAAGTCGTTGACATGACGGGTCCCGCTAAGTCTTTGACTTGACGAGTACCGCTAAGTATTTGACTTGACGCATGCGAGGTCAAAGTAAGCCAAACTATAGGCGTTCTCACAGCTTTTTTGGTCTTCTTAGTTCAGGACTTAATCAAAATTTTAACGGATAATTTAGTGACACTATACTGAAATAACTCGGAACCTTTAGAAACTATGACCTTTTTAAAGGAAAAATCCTTATATTTTTATCTTAGAATGCATGTATTACTGGCAACACTTCACTAAAATGCGCGAAAAATAAGTAGGCCTGACTAAAGTTGCAGCGATTTTGTATCATTTATTGAGAACACTCTGAATTTAGCTGCAAAACTTTGAACCGGCGATTCGGTCCTAACTTCACGCGGTAAATAAAAAACAGTTAATTTCAAAGTAATATCTCAAATCGATTCAGGGTTGTGAAATTTCGTTAATACGTAATTTCGTTTACAACACAACGGGTAAACAATTTAAAATATGTGCTGGGAGTAACGTTATAAATAAATACTTAAGGTTTACGCCAATTAAAACGATCTAGGATCGTATAGGTCGCGTCAAGTAAAAAGAACGCGGTGAAATCGCGCGTTTTTACAGCGTTATTTTTACATGACGCTTACTATATGTAACTTGTCATGTACCTCGATCGTTTTGCAAGTAGACTTTGGTACATTGACCTCATCTTTATTAGTGTTTCTGTCTCTTTCACCAATATACTGATGACCTGTGCGAGAGGAACAGCGCTACATTCACACATGAGTGATAGAGATGTCGCAGGCAATTTGTATAATTCGGCCGTTTGCATAATGCGCCGACAAATTACAAAAGCTCGCAATTATGTATTATGCCGGAGATTACCAAAGGCAAAAAGAGCGCTAATCTTATAGATAAAAAGCGAGCGAGCGTTTGTAAACTATACCGTATGTTATCAGAGAAATTTTACAAATTGCCGAGCGTTTGTAAACTGACGACGTTGTATGTAAACTGCAGGATCATACAAATTGCCAACGGCAGAGACACTGACAGGTACAAAATTATTTGTGCAAAGCGAACGAGGTTTAGTAAGAGTACTTGTATTTTATGTGAATAAACGTATAAATATATCTGAAATCATTCTGCAAACACATTTTTTTTTAAATGATTAGAATTGGTCATCAGTTACAACTTTTTAACCAATTAAAATTGTTTACGCACACTTTAATATGTATTTTTGAAGATTTTCCCCCTAGTAACTTGTCAAACTGTGCGTGCAGTATGCTTTGATTATGTGCTATTTTCTGACCCTTTGCAAAATTTCTGATATTCGGGCACCACTAATGAAGCCAGTAGTACGCTTCGATTTTGTTTCGGGAACTTACTTATATAAGTGAAGTTTATTAAAAAACACGATTTCTTAAAATAGTTTTACATCTTACAGAACTTACTCTTATAGAAGAGGTAAGGAAATAAATAATATGACGCGATTAAAATACACTAACCGTAGTGTATATTTAGTTACCAATTCTAACATAACTTCGCGAAAACAGAAGGAAAATCTATACCAATTCTGCAGCAAAGTATACCTATGTCTAATGAATTTTATTCGAGTCCAAATTGTCATACTGCAGTATGTATTTCGTGCCATAGTGTGAACACCACACTAACTAAAATACAAGTACTTTTGAGATGAAGTCGCCGTCTATTGTGCTGAGCGATTGCGGTCCCTAGAACCTTTATTGTAGGCCGGGCAGGTGTATGTAGGTCAGTTAAAGAGCGGTGTTAAATAATATACACCATTTATTATATTAAGGATCATCGATGTATATCGGTTTTTGTCTCGAGGCTAGTTCATAGTATTTCTCTTCTGTAGAAAACACGCAGGCTTTTAATAGCGGTGAATGTGGCGGGCTTATGGCTGCCTTTTGGCACATTGGTAACTGGAAGAGTGCGGAAAATATCGCTCGGTAAAGAGTATAATGACGTAATTACGTTTCGACAGTTTTTCAGGACAGATAATTAATAAATGAGGTTTGTAAGATACGTTTTGGTTTGCTGGAGGGATTTATGATTGGGATTGAATGGGTATTACATATTGACGTTATAGGAGTCGCAGCTTCAAATCCTGTCGAGTTTAAATTTTATGTATCTTACAAATATTGAAGTTTGGGTTTAGAATGTTGAACACTTATTTAAAAATAAGCACAAAATAATATTTCCGTGCAGCACGCAAGTGTTTTAGAAGAGATTTAGTAAGCAATGTGCAATAATAGTTATATTTAAGCCCGTCGCATGTTATTGTCACGTAGATTTTATTATTTAATGCATAACCCGAGTTACGCTCAAACCAAATTACCTATTTATGCAACACTTAACTGTTTTTACACCGAAACAAATTTTATTGTATATATATGTTTTGTTTTCTAGTTCTTATGTTTTACTAATTGGTAATTTTTGTTATTATGTATATTGTTGATTATATTTTTATTTTTTTGTGACTATTTTGCGTGGTTTAAAATTTGTGGAATGGTAACTTTTGTAAATTGAATTGACTATTCGAAATATTATTAACTAAATTTATTGGCCGTTTACTTATAATGGCCAAGTTTAAAACCAAAGGTGCCATGTTCTGTAGCATGAGACAAACAGACATAAAATAATGTATTCAGTTATTGTTCCACAGATTTCTATCGCGAAGTTAAGTTTTAATTTTAATTGTATGTCTTCCAATAATTAATTTTGTAATTAACATTTTATTTTCGTTTTTATTGAATATAACTGCTGTAGCACAATTTTTTTACTAAAAATATAACCGATAGCGCTTCGGTAGTGTTTAACTTAGGTTATGTTATATTATATTTTTAAAATGAGCTTGTAGTCTAATATAAGGTCCAAAGAAAACGCGTCGTATGTAATGCGACCCTCTAATGAAACTTTTAGCAGTATTTCAATTTCAAGTATCGTCCGTTGAAAACAATAATGGAATATCGTTAAATATATTTAATTATAATTCATGGTAAATATATTACCATACTCTTTTAGTACGTTACGATGTAGCACGCGCATATAGATAATACCTATTCACTTTTTACTAAATATGCTCTTATGTTAGGCATTTTAGACACTACTTTATTTTTCTTCTTATGTTCTCAACTAAAAATATTTAAGCATTTTTCAAAAACTAATCATTTTTCTTGGTTCTATCTCGATTTTATGATATTTCGATTATTTCTGCATGGGTTCTTAAAAAACGTGATTTCTGAGATGTTCCAGTATTGTACCCGGCCGACGATATTGCGAAGGAATTCGATTATGATGAATTATAATATGATAGATTTACATTTCTTTTTGTTTTCTTTAAGTACTAGTTTGTAAGTACAAGAAATTTACTAACTTAATCCTAAATCTAACCCTAACATTAATTTTATTTATGGAGAATATAAAATTGGTTTATGTACTTACACTATTATATTTTAAGATATATTTTTTAATATATAAATAAAAAAATGATCTATTTCTATATCCTAAATATGAATCTTATATAAATCATTTTGTTTAATTACTTTGAAAATAGGGTATTTGACTCGAAACCCTTTTTTATGAATCTTCGTTCTTCTTATAAATCTATGATTTCGTTTTTACTTATTTTCTTAAATATGAGACAATAACTGAAAAATTACGTTACTTAGCTATCTCTCAGTTATTCATTGTTTAAAAACAAATCAAATGTTTGATTATTTATAAACTAATCGCACACTTAGTAGCATTTTAGGTAAGATTTCTTACTATCCATTATGAGTTCTATATATTTTAAATGTTGGCTTCGAACGACTTTGGCATATAGCCAATTTTTTTTTTAAAGAGTCAAGTAACCTATTGTGAACATTAGAACCTTCGTTAGGTATCGAGTAATATCATTATTTCTTTCGATTTTATGGTCCTTAATATAAGAATGTTGATTTTTAAATGTGCCATATTTTAGTATTGCCAGGCGGAAACACCATGCGCATCAATGTTACCACACGTAAAAATGTACGAAATAAATAAATAAATACACAAGAAATATCAGTTGGACGACTTTGATAAATGCATTTCGAGAATTTTTGTTGAAATTCAAACGCTACCAAAGATAAAAAATAAATATTTTTTTATTATTTATCAAGAGCCGTTACACGCGTAGTTAATCTTTTTCTTTCTCTGAATAATAATAGTTATTGAATATCTATTATTTTATTATAATCGTTTTTAATAGTTCCGAAGTTAACCATACAGTTAGATTATTTATAGCATCTAGAAAATCCATAACATTATTTATTTAAAAACGAACAACAAAAAAAAACAGGTTATTTTAGTGAAAACAGTTTTCCCTATTTGATCAACTAAATGAAGGTTAATTGATTGAAGGTCGAATTTGAGTGACATAAAAATTCCCGAAATGCACGATCGAAATCGAATCACATGTGACTATAATAATTCCTTCCTAACTTGTAATATAATGCTATTTTTTGCTTCCTAATAATATATGAAAATTAATATTTTTTCGTGTTAAGTTTGACTTCGATTGTAGGTAGGATATGCCGTACGTAATGTGTTGAGATTTAAGTTACAAGGGCGACCGTACTAGGGTGCACCGGATACACAAAGTTTTAACCGGATACACCTAGGTTTTACCGGATACACCAAAGTTTATTCGATTATAACAAAGTTTAACCGGTTACACCTAGGTTTCAACGGATATACAAAGGTTTACGTTTCACTGGAAACACCTAGGCTTAACCTGATACACCAAAGTTGAAACGGTAACACGCGTAGCAGGGTTTAACCGGTTACATCAATATTTAATCAGTTACACGCGATCATACCAGGGTTTAACAGGATACACCAAGGTTTAACCGGATACGACACAAATTCTTTATCTGTGTATAAAGATATGAAAGTTACCGTTATTTTTAGTGATATACGATTTTAAACCGACATGTTTATCCGATTAAGCTAGGTTCACTTTACAACAATACGGAACCCTAAAATCGTGCAATAATAAGCGGTCCCTGTACATACTTAACACTGTTTTCGCCCGAAACTGATGCCGAATGATACGGTTTCGGCTTAATAATTCGGTTTCGGATTGGGACACTTCATTTTTTATCACGGCCCGGATGCTTTTTAAATATATTTTTTTCTACAAACATACAACGTGTTTCGCTTTCGGGATGTTAGGTCCGGGATATTCCAAGAGGAGACTAAAACATCCTGTAGGTTATTTTAAAAATAGAATTTAGCTCAATGCCAATTTCTAAAATTTCTTGTTTTCGAAAGAAAAAAAACCCTATCGTTTTCTCTCTCTAAGTATTTAGCTGACGCACAAACTAACGCCGCTTAGGAAGTAATTAATTAAACTCTGCTTAGCATACCATTAGTTACACTATACAAACAGAGCTATGTAGCATTTCCAAGTGTGGCGGTTATGTAATACGTAAATTGTATATAATCCGTTTAAACACCCACATAGAAAAGTATGGTTAAAAAATAGTTTTACAAACTTATTTGTGCGGATGCCAGGTGGCGCTAGCGTCTATGTGAAGTGTCAAATTGCTTAATTTATTTTTTATTTAGAGAGAAATCCGTCGGTGTAAATAAGTTTGTTGGACTGTATGTTCTAGTATTCAATTGCTGTCATTAGGGTCTTGTTTCACGATTTTCATAATCAATTAAATTAAAAATTGACTTTCATAATCAATTACACTTTACACGACACCTTGTATGTCATAGATGACACTTAATACACCTTGTATCTCTACTATGCCTTAGTTCTGTTCAATTTTGTTCGAAAACGGTTTCGGATTAGGATTGCTTAACCGTTTTCGAACAAAATTGAACAAAGTGGCGGAATAGTTGAGGCATTTGAGTTGTAGATAACGTGCCCAGAAAAAAATATCTCAATAACTTATTTACTAGGCCCCTGGTTTCACCTATTTAACACCAATATTGTATCAAAATCCATCAAAATTGGTTAAGGCGTGAAAACATAATGAAAACAAAATACTTTTTCAAATTTATAATAGGCGTCTAAAGCATTTTCTGCCTAGCTTCGGCAATCTTCAAATAAAATAATGTCCTAACTTGAATATTAACCTTTTTCTTTTTAAAATAAGAAATAATGCAATAAAGATGTGAGTCATATTTTAGCCTAGAGACCATAATTTTCTTCTTTTATCGTTTTTCTCTTTTTTTTTTTCAATTTACGGCTTGGATTGTCGACACCAAATGACCGGAACGGCCTTAAAAAAATGGCTACATTTCTCAACATACAATATATTTTATCTAAGTAAATCTCTAGATTAAATGAATTAAAGTTATTTCGAGTCTTTCTTGTTTTAATAGTAAAAAATAAAAGAACGACTACAAAATAATTAATTTATTAATTTTATCTAGAGATTTAATTCGCGTATAGTATGGTAATATGTAATATCATGCTCAAAAGCGAATACTTTACACTTAAATTATGCAATCTGTAAAGCTCCTGGCACGGGCAAAATCATGTACAGTTTTAAGAATTGACGCCGGACTTTTGTTTTTATTTTATTTGAAAAATATACAGTGAAATATAGCTAAGAAATTTTATTAAAAACTGAATAAAATTTAAACGTTTTCGCATATAAAAAAGTTGATTGAATCAAGTTCTTTTACCACCAGGTGATTTAAAAACAATTTAGGGCTAAATTCCACTTTTTAGAACCCTAAAATCATTTATATTATAAATGCTTCAAAAGTTCAAAATTAATTTTTATGTACACTTTAACTGCAAAAAAGACCTGCTTGATAATCGTGTGTACCATGTTTGAAAATGTCGCTTGGCCGTGCCCGGGTAGCTGTACCTAGTGATTCTGCGGTTCAACCGTTGCCAACCGATTTAGTATTGAAAAAAAAATGATTCCTCTATATAACTTCGTATGTAGATATATTTACTTGCGCACAACTTACGAAATGTCGACGGGTACTGGTATAGCAGATCGTCTGCAAATATTTTTGGTATTTTTCTCGGTGCGGGGCCTTTTATGAAGGTTGTTTGAAGTTTTCGCGGTCTTACCCCCTTACTTATAAACGATTATTAACAGATGAGTAAGTTATATAATGTTTGTCTCTGTCTGTCAACTTTGAAACGTCATGTGACAGTCAAAGACAAACGATACATAATTTATGCAGCTGTTAATCCTCGTTTATAAATAAAGGGGTTAATGTTGGAATTTTAGTAAACTATGTACTTTCGTTACTATATCTCTCATGACCGAAGCTTCCTATATAGGTGTTGCTTCTTTACCAACACTAGAGGGACATTATGTCGGTATAACTTTGGACCAAACCCCAAGGTTGCAAGAAACCCCTAAAAATAATGAGATACAGGATCTAATGATGTTTTTTACCCTAAAAATTCCCAAAAGATCGCAAAATTTCAACATCACCTAGGTACAATCACTTACAAAGGTGTCAGTAAACTTTCCAAGACCCCTGATTGTCAAAGACAGCTGAAGACTGCACATTCGAGTGCCAATTAAGACATTCTTACGTATCTTGCATTTTGTTTTGAAAGTTTTGTTTTAACACTTTTCTCGGTGATTGTACTCGTTACCCCGCCCCTCCCTGTTAGATCTGTGGCTATAGATAATAAGGTAGCATTTAAACTAATGCTAATAGATTAATTTCCATCGTAGCACAAGAAGGAACGTATTTTTCTCTCGAGTCTGTAATACATTTTGTTTGGTTTCGGAGGGAATATTTGAACAAAACTTAGGATATAGACCTATACATTCGAAAGGATAGGGCTTTAGGGAGAAGTTTTTGGAGCTTATAAAAACTTTATTGCGTCTTAATTTCCTGTATATAACATGCTAAACACGGAAAGAATTGGAATATCAATTTTTTTTTACGCCTACACATGATGTGTTATCCATTTAGTTGATAACTGAGTTCGACACGCGCTATGCATTACATTGCTGGTTTTACGTAACGCGGTAATCACCAGTGAATAGAATACCTCACAGGTAGCACTGTACTGCTATAGTGCCAAGGAAACCGAGTTACCAACTAGATAGACAATACGAGTGCTGGAAGTTTCTAGTACCTATATACAAAACTACGTTGCAATTGGGTGAAAAGTACAGTTTGCAGTTCTTTGTTAAGTTTCAAACACTGCTTGCTAAAGGCCTGTCCCTTTGATTCGATTTATAGGTCATTGACTTATTTCCCTTTCTAGTTTGAGAAAGGGCAAATTGTACTAAGTTCTGTTTGTTAAATATTCCCCCTAACTTCTTTTGAATAGTATTTTGTAGCATAGCTCAAAACACTACGTTTTAGAATATATCGGTGAATATTATCAGCACATTGCCGACGGACTATGGTGTATTTACTCTTAATAGGTACCTACGTTTAAAATATATACTGAAAGTCTATATTTTTAACAAATTTATTTTAAATATATATACCTATACGCCGCGTGCTATAGGTTTAGCCGCGCCGGTCGTAGTAGCAAATACAGCCTCTATACCTCGGCCGCTTTGCACGAAGAATTTCGTACATTGACCTGTGTGTTTCTGTCGTTCTATCACGCTCGCACTGGTGAACTATGTGAAAGTGACAGCACGATATTTAAGCAGAAGGGACAAAGCTACAGATAGGAGAGGTTTAGGACGCGACCGAGGTTTATTGTCAATAATTTAGTTAATAAATGCGAATAATTTTGTATTTACGTAACTACTGAAAATACCCTCCGTATTACAGACCTGCGCAGTAAACTATTACATACAAAGTTTTTGATAATTAGATAAGATAAAAGTAAATGGCTATTTATGATGCTTTAACAAATACCTTTGTTCAGCTATACCTACTTTGTAATAATAAAAATTGTAAATCAGCTGTTACTTACAAGGACTAGTCATTAACGTTAAGTGACAGTCGTGTGAGGAATATGTAAATTATGTTAGATTTCTGTAAGATTCTACTTATTTATATTGACTAAGTTTTAACAAAAATTCTGTAAATCAGCTGAATTTCAAATGAAACAAAAACAATATTTTTTGACAAAAGTCTTAGTAGAACTACAATATGAGCTGAATATTGATTTTGTTGAAAATCACTGAAGAAAAGGATAGACGCTGTGAAGGAAGAATTTCATTGACTTATCTCTGTCTTTATTGCTCCTGCGTAAATAAAACGCACAGTTCGTCAGTTCGAGCATAATGAATATACATTTACATAGAAGCAATAGAGACGAGGTTAATGAAAGAGGTTAATTACCGAATTTCTTCTTGCAAAGCGACCGCACTTTCGCACAGTCGTCAACTGGTTTCTAATTATCATAAACTTTGTTATAGCAGGCGGCTATAATGATTAATATAAAAATTCCTAATGAATAAATGATTTTTTTAAATAATATTTATGTGTATAGTAGTGGTATCGTATGCGAGGTGATTTATTAATAACACAAGCTTATTATTTTAATTATAATTGTCTCCAACAGAATAGTGCAAAGATGGTATATTAATTTTAACTGTCCATTGAAAATAATTCTGTAAAACTGATGTGTACAAAAATCAGTATGTTTCAGGCGTTTTTGAATCCGACTTAATGTATGTAAAAATAAATGTTGTTTTAAATATTGTGTTTTTCTTTCTTTAGCCCTTTTTTACCTTAAACTACCCATAGATTACTAGCTGTGCTGCGCGGTTACACCCGCGTAAGTCCCGATCCCGTCGCTTCGGGATAAAAAGTAACCTATGTGTTAATCCAAGTCACCAGCAATCTGCATACCAAGTTTCACCGCTATCGGTTCAGTATTTTTGCGTGATTCAAACACAAACATCTTATCCATATAGGTATTATAGAATGCTTTATCCTGACTGACTGATAGATACTGCTGACAGTAGAGTGCTGGAAATTTGGAATTTCTTTTATGTAGGCATCAGATAAGAAAAGGTTTTTCGAAATTCCCACGGCAACGGGACTTACGCGGGTGAACCCGCGGGACATAGCTTGTATGATATAAAATCACGCTGAGTTTGAGATATAGTCTCGGGCGGGCCCGTATTCCAGAACTAAAACGTCTCAGCAATGCCAACAGCATTGTTAGATTTTATTACACGATTTAAAACTTACATGGTTATTTTCACTTCAAGTATTGTTAAATTAAATAACGGGGGTTTAATAACATAGTTATTACCTACCATAGTAATAACTATGTTATTAAACCCCCGTTATTTAAAAATAATTAATTGTCGAGTCGATTTTTCTCTCGAAAACGGTTCCACATTTTTTTGACTTTTACAGTTCCGCTACCTAAAGCATTTGAAGAACCGTTTTCAAGCAAATTTAACAGTGATGAAGCATTGTTGAGGCAGTTTTAGTTACAGAATACGTGCTTTAGATTTTTTATTGATTAATGCAGCCTGGGGTAAACTTGCCTTATATTATTTGCCAGAAGAATTGAAAAGCGATTCTTTTCTTGAAATTGTCATTTTGGGTATCTCTTGGTCTGGTAAGTATGAATAAAACAAAATATATTCTCACATTTTTATTTACAAACTAGAAAAGAGAAAAAACATAAAACTATAATTCACTTTTATTTAAGGGTGACATATTGGACTGTGGATGGCTACCCCATCTCTTCCCGTGGGTGTCGTAAAAGGCGGCTAAGGAATTTGAGGGAGACTAACGAACTTGAGTTCTCCCCGCGCGGTGGCGGATAAACTGCTTGGTCGCAAGGAAGGTTGGTGTCAGGCAAGCGGCTGGCCGTAATAAAACATTTTAAGAGCCAAGTATCGTAAACGCAATTGCCTGACTCTCAATATTATGAAGAATAAAAAAACTATTTTTGAAATTAAATATACAGTTTTTAATTAAATATAATAATGTATTGCATGGAATAAAAAAAAATACACTCAGGAATGTTAATAATAAATGCAATAAAATTATTAACAAAAATAAGCAAGCACCAGCGGAAACTTAAAAGAAATAGATTATGCTTACCCGAGCAAAGTAAGCAAGCATTAAAATAATTTACCCAACAATTAATAATACAATATTGAAATCTCAAATGAATAAGTAACATAATATTTTTGCGCCGAATAAGAAATCAAAGTATCCCCAAGAAAACTTGAATATAAAAAAATATAGATAGGAACAAGCAAGGTTACAGATTATCTCATTGTGGTGTAAATTATTGCGTTAAGTCACACTAAAATAATAGTAGTACCTACCTAAGTGACTGATTCATAATCAGTGGTCGGCATTAGGTGTGCTAAAATACCTAAAGTTGGAAAAATAACAGAGCCAAAGTGGAGACGCCTTATGCCAAAGAAATTTTTTCGGAACTAATATGGATTTGTGTTATCATAATACCAATAATTATGAAAAGTTATCCAACAATCAATCGCTCGATATTGTAACGTGTAAAATTTATCGAAAGAGACTTTTGTTTTTTTTAGAACAAAAAAAGGTTAGTGTACATAAAATAGTAATATAACTCATAGGTAATTTTAAAACAACTTATATTTTTTTATGAGCCTATTATATTATATACCTATTTGATATTTAATGCTTAAAAGTCACGTTAAAATTAGTCAATTCGTCGTTCACCCATCGCAGTAGTGACCGTGGAAGATATTGCTTAACTTGCCTAGTGCAAGCTCTTTTTAACCTTAATAGATATTTATTTATCTTGTACAAACTCTATCTATAAAATTACATCTAGATATATTATATTTTTATTTATCAATGTATGTAGGTAGATAAGATAAATATGGATGTTTTGTACACATATAACTTGAATTAAAATAAGAAAAAGAATTGGAATGAACAAACATATTCATTCTATTCTAACTGCTTATTTTCTAAAAAACAAAACAAAGACACCAAGGTCTGCAGGAGCCCACAGTGCACTGCTTTATCAAAACTGATAAAAAATGATAGTTTGACATTATAATTTGAATTACATAATAAAAATACATAGGTATTTTATAAGTAGGTATATTAAGCGAATTTAAACTTTAAAAACGAATGTTTCAAATACTAAAATCTTTTAAATTCTTCACCCTATTAAAAAAAAATAATCTTCACATGTTTTTTTTTTTCAATTCATAGCGTAGGTTATCAAAACCTACGCTCGCGCTGCTTAAATTGTATACGATTTTAAGACTTATTATTATTTGTATTAAGGTTCATTTTTATTTAAAACTTTCGAGCTATTTTTACACAACAAGACTTGGGCTGGATTGCACAGCTACATCGAACTAACTAATCCGGATTAGCTAAAACGGAATAGCAAATGACAATACAAAATGTCGGACCATCCATGACATACGCAATTATCGGTTGTACCATTTTTAAAAAATAATTTCGAACTTTATGTGAATACGAACATCTTCATAAAATTCGTATTTTTTTTCTTCAAATTAAGTATTACCACAGATATTGTATTTTATGGATAATTGACCATTCTTGAAGTAAGTCATAATTCGGTAATACAATCTATATTTAAAAATAATTACGAACTTTATGTAGATTCTATTTTTATGACGTATTCACATAATTTTGTTATTCTTTATTAAATTATGTATCACAGATGAATGTCGTACGACTAGATCCTAAGACTAGCTATTCCGGACTAGTTAGTTAATTCGATCTAAATAATTGTGCAAGTGAGCCTTAGTAATTAGTATTATATCTCTCAAGGCCATGTTCAGGGTCTTTGACTCATTCTGTTGACTCAAAAACCTTGAAAAACTTATGTCAACACTCAACCTTGTACATCGCAAAAGGCGGAAAACACAAGCCTTAACTTGCATACAAGCCATGTGTATTCCCGCCTTAGGGAATCTAGTTGTTAATCTAGTTGTGGTCTTATATTAATTAATACCTAATAAATATTAATTAATATAAGACCGACTTGCAGAGCTATCGGATCTAGTATGTACATCTATGAAGTACGACATTTATCTGTAGTACATGCATAATTAAAATCATCCTTATAAAAATGTACGAACTTTATGTGGATGCTATTAAGTAATACCAACAAATGTCGTACTTTATGGAGAGTCTAGAGCTAGACTAGCTAATCCTAGCTAGTTAGTCCGACTATGATAGCGCCAAAAGTCGGCCTTAGAGTGTATCAAACATTGGACGTCCTTAGAAACTTTACTAAGCGAAACTTTAATTAAGCAATGTCACTGAACACGTCACACTTCAAAGGGAAAGTCTACCTACTCTTTCCTCCATACAAACTTAACCAACGTAGTCGACTGTTTCCTCCCTGGATAAAGACATTAGAGTAAATATGTTTATGCCATAAAACCTATAACAGACATGACCATGCCCCTACGTTTTGCCTTTTAATTTTTTCTGAATTTTATTTCTATTCTAATCAAAAAATGAAATGTTTAAAACGTAGGGGCATTGGTCACAGTAGATTTAAGTTTTGTGGCATTAACATATTTGCTCTAATGTCTTTATCCAGGGAGGAAACAGTCGACTATGTTTGTATGGAGAATGAGTGGGTAACCTTTCCTCTTACAGGTAGGCAACGTTACAATTTTTAGTAGGTATACAGAATTATGTTTTAAAAATTAGTCCTAATGTGTTTTGTCTCTCTTTGTCAACTTTGAAACATCGTGTCACAGTGGAAGACAAACAATACACAATTTATGCAGCTGTAAATCATCGATTCCCATTAAGACAAATGTTTTATAACATATTTCTGTATATGATGGTCAAGTGTTAACATCAGTCCAGTCTACTTCCGAGGTTGTTGGATGTGAGGTTTGATGTTGACATTGATGTGCGCCGGAGGCTTCGGACTGTGAGCTACCTGCGCTGCCTCTGCAGTGTAATCTGCATTGCCTATAAAGATAAAAACACAAATATAGCCCCAGCATCGAATAGGGTTACTCCATCTCTTCCTGTGGGTGTCGTAAAAGGCGACTGAGGGATCTGTGGGAGACTAGCAAAGCTTAACTTCTTCCCGCGCGGTGAAGGGTAAACCATATGGGGAGAAATCCATCCATCCCTTATATCATCATGATCCGAGCCATTTCCCCCTATGGCATCCCTTTCGGGACCCCGGGGTCCGCTAAATCCATCTCTTATACATTATTTATAAATAAGAAGGTCAATTTTTTTTATTCCCTGGCTGTGATGCAGAATGTTGTGGGTTCGATTTCCGCCAGAGACAAGTATGTATAAGCTGACCATAAATGTTTTTCTCTAGTTCTGGGTATTTTCTATATGCATCTTAAAAGTATGAATTTGCAAAAAAAAAAGGATTAAAAAAAAGGATATATGTATAGTATATCTGTTGTCTAACCCCCATAGTACAAGCCTAGTTGCTTAGTTGGGGCCTAGATAGGTGCAACATCATGCAATATTTATTTATTTCCCTTTCATCTATAATAAACTGATACCTATTTATGATTTTTCTCACAACTTTGACATATGACGACACTGAAGGATTCGTCCTCAGAAGTCTTTCCTAATGAATGAATGACGATTCATAAATAATATTCCTCAAACATCTATCTCCCAATACCCCTAAACCCCTCAATGTATCCTATTCCATATTTCCAACTATTTCTGTATTGTTTAATTTTATAGTGTACTGTTTTTTATAAGTACAACCTATCATTGTAACTTTGATATATTCTCTCCACAGGACAGGCTTTGCCTGGTTTGGAGAGATGGTATTAAATTTTAATGTAAAGTTACTTGTGGAAATAAATGGATTACTTATTATCATTTTTATTTATTTATTTGTTGTACTAATACAAAGGGTGCAGAACTATATCATAAAACAGATGACAAAAGCGCAATGGTTTATTAAAAACGAAGGAAATCCACGATATCCTCAAGATGCCAATGGTTGAAGAAGTGATCAAAGGGCATGCTACCAACTACAAGACACGACTGCACAGACACCCGAATCAGCTTGCTGGACAGCTGACCATCCCTGAAAGCATCCGTCTGCTGGGGAAGCAACGAGATATCTTTGATGATGTTGGTCGCCTGGGAGGCTGACATAACCTGGAAAGGGGCTATCTTCGCTGGAAGTAGTGCCCTACAATATTATGACCCCGATATTATGACTTCATCTCATCTGTTTATAGTCTGAAGACTGATCACAGGATAAAAAAAAAAAACTATACCTCTGTTAGGTGCTCCAGCAATGGACACAGGGTTGGAGGGTACAGGTGAAGGGCCGGATAGACCGGTGAAGTCTTCATTAGCAGGTTCCTTGCCCGTCTCCTTGGTGTGGGGTGTCTTGTGCTGGGTTATCCTCATGCCTCCAGCTTTAACTGTGTACAATAAGACAGGTTTTTAAGTGAAAACTTACATACAATGAAATTTATTTTCAAGGAAAAATTGCATTCAAAAATCTTTTTCACTTGCGGCGAGGCTTGAACTCGTGTCTTTGGGTCAGTACCCCAACGTCACATACAATGGCCCAATTATGTGGGAAAACCCCAGTAATACCAAACTAAATGGTTTTTTTTTGCACTAGCAAAATTGGAGTTCTTTTCCCTGCATGGTGATGGGTAAACTACGGGATCTCAAGGATGGTTGGTCCAGGTAACTCGTCATCAAGATATTGCCATACCTATTTGCAGTAGGTGTGGTCAATGATAATTGCTGACTTGGGGTCGGCACAGAAGGTCATCTCAGTTTGGGGCTTTAATGGACACTGAGCTCGAAGGTTGTTGACATGTCTAAACTGATACATTAATTAACATAAATGGACATATTTTCATATCAACTCATAGAAGGAGTAGAGGACAAGTTCATTACCTAACTTAAATCAACCAGAAATAAAGTTAAAACTATGTTGATCTTTTGAGTAAAAAGCATAACAAAAGAGCAACATACAGCCAAAACACCTCAATTTAAAAATAT
Organism: Idaea biselata; assembly: GCA_958496205.1. Classification (NCBI taxonomy): domain Eukaryota; kingdom Metazoa; phylum Arthropoda; class Insecta; order Lepidoptera; family Geometridae; genus Idaea; species Idaea biselata. The sequence goes on along the minus strand of OY292395.1, from coordinate 29,290,039 downwards.
TATGTTACAGTATTGCACAATGTGTTGTGCAACTCCTGAGCTACCTAAAATAGTGTTTTCAAATTTTCAAAATACAATTTCAGTAGGTAGGAATCTATGGGAGTGATACCATGGGCGTACAGTGGTCATTGGAATAGTTTTAACTCGACTTCGAGTGGGTTATTACACCTGAATCATAAAAACATAGATTAACAAAAAAACAAAGTTAATTATCTTTAGTTATGACCTTGAATTACTTGTGTACTAACATTTTAGATTACGCTACCTAAGCGTAACATCAAAACTGACGTCACGCAGGCTTCTCTATCAATGTTTACCTTCTAATTCTAATGCGATTCTTATTCGAAAAATAAATCAACTATTTCTGTACTAAATCCGAAATCAATCTTATTAGAAACCGGTTCGAAACATTGAAAATACTTTCTTGACCCGGTATCCGTGTGAAAAACTAGTTTTTTTAATGTAATCTTATTTCCAAAGCACATGTAACAAAGGAACACGTAATTTGTTTAATAACTTCCTACCTGCTGGAGGATGTCCCGCTTTGAGCTGGGCAGTATTCTCTTCAGTTGACGACATTGTAGTTTTTATATTTGTAAATTATTGGTTTGTTTGATAAAGTAAATAGTGGCGAAATGCCGACGTCACGAAAATAATTCCACTTTTTAAACTACGTGTAAGTACACGAACACAGTGGCGGATGTCGATTACAAAATTGAAATGTCAAAATAATAGTGTTGCACAGGCTATTTTAGTTTTGGTTGGTTTTTTATCTGTGGATTATTTTAATCGATTTCTTTTCTTGAGTGATATAATTATTTATTATAGCAATAATGAAAATAACGAAACAAATATGCCCGGTTATCTATTATTAATATTATAAAGAGGAAATATTTGTTCGTTTGTAACTACTAAGCTCTAAAACTACAGCAATAATTTCAAAAAACTTAAGCAATAATTTTATAATGGTAATTAATTATTGTATGCTAGAAACGAGTAGTCTGTGCACTAATCCTACTTCCTTCCTACTCCTATTAATATTATAAACTCGAAAGTTTGTATGTATGTATGTATATGTACGTCTGTATGTGACTTTGTTACTTCTTCACGCAAAAACTACTGAACTGATTGCGATGAAACTTGGAATATAGATAGCTACAGACTTAGAATAACACATAAGCTACTTTTATGCCGATATTTCCAAGGGATCAGGACATACGCGGGTGAAACCGTGGGGCGCAGCTAGTCTAATATATATTTAAAACCAATGAAAACGGTTAGAACAATAAATAATTCTTATTATTTCACCAATTTAGCTACTTAATAGAGGAATAACATAGGCTACATAAAATATCGATATTTTCACGGGATCGGAACGCAGATGAAACCGCGGGATGCAGCTATAACGAATAAACTGGAAAATGAAGTCCGCAAGGCAAGAAGGATGTTTTTACCTTATATTTGAAAAAAAATGCAACGTCAATTCGATAGTAACGAAAGTGTCGATTAGTTAAAAATCGACTAAAATTAAACATTAAAAAACCGCCATCTAGTATCGAGTAGCCAAAACATTTTGATTTTTTATGCTTTGGTTCTGGTTACGGATAATAGATGACGCAACCTGACACTGATTATCTATGTTTGTGGTTTGTTGAAGTATTTCAGTATTTCGTTGTCAATGTCAATTACCCATTCTAAAAAAAACCCAAAATACGAGAGAATCACAGGAGAATTCCCAAAATATTAACATCTTTGAATATCTATTTTGAATTCTATGAGATTTAAATACTACTACGTCTACAAAATGAAATAGCAGTGTAAAATATAAATACCCAATTCTTTCCGTAAGTTACACAACATTACGAAAAAAAAACTCGACTTGACGTGTTTTTAAAAACATTGCGTCATAAAATAATTTTGTTTGTTCAAAACAGAAGAGATAAGTTGCGCGGAATAGCAACCAAGTTCTATTGATGATATTAGACGACAATTGTGATACGATGCCGAAACAAAGCGGGAGACGAGGTGTTAGCGATGCGGACGACGAGGACGATGACTACAGACGCCGTAGGGACAGGAATAACGAGGTATTTAGCGATAAATCTGATCCTCTTTTCGTAGTCATATTCTATGTCTCACATAACAACTGCTATCTGAGGTGATAACAACTGCTATCAGAGGTGATAACAACTGCTATCAGTGATAACAACTGAACTGACTCTGATGTTATAGGTCTTAGAAAAAATCTTGTTTTCTTTTGTTTGTGAAAGCACTTTCACATATTATTGCAACTGTAAATTGTCCCTAACAATAGACAATTAAACAAGTGAGGAACTCACATCTGAGCAATATTCCCGATTGCATTCCCTGGGGTTGGTTAAAACCCGATCATCATTGACCATACCTTCTTCAAATAGATTTGGAAATATTTTTTTAGAATTCATCGTTTGCTAGTCTTCTCCACATCCCTTATTCGCCTTTTACGACACCCGTGGGAAAATATAGGGTAACCTTATCTTATGTAGGGCTACACAGCACTGAGAAAACAAAAAAAGGCTTTGGGAATCACAACAGGGCCAAATAGTGGTAGCATACCATACATGCACGGGAATCATTGATAAAAATGTTCTCTCTATTTCTTATCATTTGAGAAAGAGAAATTTTTTTTATATAATACTTTGTATGTTTGTCTTATGTTTCGGATATAAATTTTTACAAGCCATTGTTCTCTTACAGGCAGTAAAAAAGAGCCGGTACAAGTCAAAACAACGTACACAAGAGACCTTCACTCGAGTCAGCAAACTCAAGGCGGAGAATCAGATGCTGGAAGAGAAGGTCAAAACTCTGACAAAAGAGCTGCAATTTCTCAAGGAGCTGTTCCTGGCTCACGCGTCAAATGCACAGAGTGCCAAGTTCGAAGGTATCGACTTGGACAAACTTCTCGAAGATGTTCCTGATGACGCTCCTAAGAGTAGTAAGAAGTATAAGAAAGAAGTATAGTTATAAGGAAATGTCTTGGCTGCTTAGCCAGTCTATGACTTAAAATAACATAGTTATTTTCTTTGCTAAAGTTATTAAGGCTTTAATACAAATATTTAAGTTTTTAAGACAATTTTGTAATAGGACCCCTAACACTCATATTTATAGTCAGTTCTAAGTATTTACTTATCTAAGTAATGTGTCTTGTCACATTTTTGTTGACATTCAAAATCACTAATAGGAGCGAGACAGGGCATTGCTTAGCCAGAGTAATCACTCAGATTCGTCTATAGATATGGGTGTAAGAATTAGATATTTATTTAACTCTTTGACTGCTAAAAAACACAGCTTGTGTGTTTTTCTACCATGTTCGCCAGTGCGGTACTCACACAACAGTTGTTTTTTTCCCTGGCATCCATATACCTACCGCACCTTATTTGTTGCTATTTGTTGTTTTGTGCCCAGCAGCCAAAGTATTAAGGAATTTTTCAAATGTTGCCGATGACCAACCTTGTTGGCGTGAACGCAAAAAAACAATATAAGTTGTAACAGACCATAAAGTCGGCAAAAAATGATGGTATTTTCAATCTGGGTTTCAAGTTGGCTTTAACGCAATGGGTTCAGTAATTGGCAACGTCTGAATGGTCAATTACTAAAGTTAAAGATGATTTTTCAAGTCATTCCTTGCTTCGGAAGCCAAATGGTCTTGCTAAACCAAGTTTAGCCGGGTCTTAAGTTTCTGCATAAATTGACTTTGCATTTATAATAGTTATTCAGGATTTGGAACTCAAATGGCGTACGCAAATCATTATAAAACTGGTAAATGTTGTATTCTTAATAACTTTAGCTGTAATAATACTTTAGTTTTGGTAGCAATAGAAACTCTGGGATCTTAGATAAGTGTAGGTTTATTGTAAGATAAGGATCTAGAAATATTTTTACAAGGAGAAATGCATTATCATAAATCCTCCCTTGACGGATAAAACCTGTGCCCCTCGATTGCCGGGCGAGTGCACTAACCACTGCGTTACACGGGAATCCACGTGACACGGTGAATATTCGATTATGCTTCTTTCCTGTTTTGTTTACCGGCAGAGGCTCGGTATAATCAACTATCGTCGTCTTTTGACTTTTTAATAAATTGTTCATATTAAGTAAATTAAAATATGGCTAAATATTTGTGAATCTTTAAGGGTAGTTATGCAGGAAAAATAACGTACGATACATCTCTTTGTCTTGTCTTTAAGCTCAAAATACACGGGCGACACTGACACTGCAACTTTACCCATAGAGCCCACACCTACAGCACACATTATAAAGAAATTCGTGGTTCGTGGATGTGTGGTGTAGGTGGGGCTCTATATAGTTGCAGTGTCAGTATCACCCGTGTATTTCGAGCTTAAATATCACACAAAACTACAGAGACAGAAAAAAAAAGGTTAATACGAAATACTTCCTGTAAAATGATCCCTTATCTATCTATGAGGCTTGCATGCCCAGTATTGATATCTCTCTTACATTCTATCAAACTTAATGAGAAAAAATATATATATAGCACAAAAATTAAGTACAATTTAATTGAATTGAAAATAAAACACAATGTACATAATATTATATCATTCTTTATTATAAAAAAATACTATAAATACGTACTAAATAAATGTAATTTTACAATAACATAATATACACATTTTATGTACAACTTCAGTCGTTTCATTTAAAATATAATTTACCTACTATAGTTTAAAAAAAAAAGGCTTTCCAAAATTCGAAAATTGAACAGCAGACTTTTGAAAAGCATTTTCTTTTAGAAGCTAACCTAAGCGCGGAAAACACTTTAATATAATAACAAACATTGCAAATTAAAATCACAGACAAAATGTAGTAAGAATTAAAACAAAACTATATTTTAGTTACATTTTCCCGGTCTTAATCGCGTATCATTATTTATTTTCTTACCTCGACGAAAAGACACGGGAAAATGTAACTATATTAACAAATCGTGTGAATTTAAAATGTTTAAACTACCTACTTATATTTTCTTTTTAACCGACTTCCAAAAAAAGGAGGATGTTCTCGATTTCATTGGGATATTTGTTTTTTTAAACAAGTTTTGCATCAACGAGCGGTTCTCCTACCATGAGTTGATACTAGTACACTGTAATACACCATTCTTCCTGTCCTTTCCGCACCAGTTGCCACTGGTCGGCCGCGCATGCCGCATGCCGCATGCATGCATATTAAGGCTTCCCCATACAGCTGCTTCTCCGGGCGGTAATATCGCATGCGTTTTTCTGTCAATACTGCACCCACGCAGATGCAAAATCGTATGGGATTTTATCGCGCGATAAATACGCAGCTGCCTTCTGATTTGCAGACATGCTCAAACTTAATGTTACAGTCCATGTATTTACGTATCAACTCACGGTAAGGGAACTGACCAGTATTTGAAATGGACTTTTACCTTTATTAACGCTGCGGTGGATAATATGTCGTCTAGAAAGAGCTCAGGTTAATCGTATGAAATTTCGACAATTATCTAAATTTCCGACGGTCTCTTAACAATACTACAGGTACAAAGTCGTTTTATTCAGATATCTTTACGACAATCTCATAAAACATCGGAATTTATTTTCAAACATCTGCCGACGACCTGACTAAGTGAGGCTGAGCTCCTTCGACTAGAGTAAGGTCTGTAATAGTTCAGATATCTTCCGACAATCTCTTAAAACGTGTCGTAATTTATTTCCAAACGTTAATAACGCCATCTGCCGATGAACTGACCAAGTAAGGCTTGGCTCCCTCGACTAGAGTGAGGTCTGTAATAGGTGCGGTGTGGTAGAAAGACCGTGTTTCGACGCTTCGGTAGATATTGTCGTCTAAAGAAGGCTGAGGACTTGGGCTGATCTTGCAGCATTCCTGGATTACTGTTGTGCCGTCGATTATTCGACTCCTGGGGGAGAAACGAAGAAATTGTAATTATATATTATTCGAAAAGATTCGGTCTTGAATGGAAATAAATCCTCAGTTTTTCAGTCCTCAGCATATAGTCGCCATAGCACAGTTGGCAAGAGTTTAATACACTGAAAACTTCAATGTCAGGCCATTAATCGTTTTAGGATATAATTCACTCCTTTCGCTTTTACCGAAGACTAAGATTTAACACATCTTCTTGAAGAAAAGAAGCGGTAGAGCGGTGTTGGTCTAGTGGTAGATACCCCGGCTTTCATTCCGAGAGTCGTGGGTTCGAATCCGGGCAGACCGCGCACCAATGTCTTTTTCTTTAAGAAAAAAGTATGTGCGCTAATAACATCGCTCTTACGGTGAAGGAAAACATCGTGAGGACACCAACATGTCCTAGGACTCACCACGGTCCGAAGACATGGGTTATTCAGTGTTTTCTATGTATCATAATGTATGTATTTACAAAAAAAAAAAAAGTATAACATGTAGTATATTCGTTGTCTAATACCCATAGTACAAGCCTAGTGCTTAGTTTGGGGCTAGATTGCGCTGTGTGTAACGTCGTGCAATATATAAAAAAAATGTCAGAGTAAAGTCTGAAATGAAAAAAACGTCTTATTTCTGCTACCGCTGGATATCTTCCAGCGCATGTTACCTGTACTTGACAGCCGTCTTTGAGCGCATGTTACCTGTACTTGACAGCCGCCGGGTCCCGTAGCTGGTCGCCGGGCGCGCTCACCACGACGTGCGACTCCTCCGGCCGGGCGAGGTCCCAGTAGCGGATGCGCTGGTCCGACCCGCCCGTCACCGCGAACCGGGACCCTTCCCCCGTGCCCACGTAGATGTTACCTGTACTTGACAGCCGCCGGGTCCCGCAGCTGGTCGCCGGGCGCGCTCACCACGACGTGCGACTCCTCCGGCCGGGCGAGGTCCCAGTAGCGGATGCGCTGGTCCGACCCGCCCGTCACCGCGAACCGGGACCCTTCCCCCGTGCCCACGTAGATGTTACCTGTACTTGACAGCCGCCGGGTCCCTCAGCTGGTCGCCGGGCGCGCTCACCACGACGTGCGACTCCTCCGGCCGGGCGAGGTCCCAGTAGCGGATGCGCTGGTCCGACCCGCCCGTCACCGCGAACCGGGACCCTTCCCCCGTGCCCACGTAGATGTTACCTGTACTTGACAGCCGCCGGGTCCCGCAGCTGGTCGCCGGGCGCGCTCACCACGACGTGCGACTCCTCCGGCCGGGCGAGGTCCCAGTAGCGGATGCGCTGGTCCGACCCGCCCGTCACCGCGAACCGGGACCCTTCCCCCGTGCCCACGTAGATGTTACCTGTACTTGACAGCCGCCGGGTCCCGCAGCTGGTCGCCGGGCGCGCTCACCACGACGTGCGACTCCTCCGGCCGGGCGAGGTCCCAGTAGCGGATGCGCTGGTCCGACCCGCCCGTCACCGCGAACCGGGACCCTTCCCCCGTGCCCACGTAGATGTTACCTGTACTTGACAGCCGCCGGGTCCCGCAGCTGGTCGCCGGGCGCGCTCACCACGACGTGCGACTCCTCCGGCCGGGCGAGGTCCCAGTAGCGGATGCGCTGGTCCGACCCGCCCGTCACCGCGAACCGGGACCCTTCCCCCGTGCCCACGTAGATGTTACCTGTACTTGACAGCCGCCGGGTCCCGCAGCTGGTCGCCGGGCGCGCTCACCACGACGTGCGACTCCTCCGGCCGGGCGAGGTCCCAGTAGCGGATGCGCTGGTCCGACCCGCCCGTCACCGCGAACCGGGACCCTTCCCCCGTGCCCACGTAGATGTTACCTGTACTTGACAGCCGCCGGGTCCCGCAGCTGGTCGCCGGGCGCGCTCACCACGACGTGCGACTCCTCCGGCCGGGCGAGGTCCCAGTAGCGGATGCGCTGGTCCGACCCGCCCGTCACCGCGAACCGGGACCCTTCCCCCGTGCCCACGTAGATGTTACCTGTACTTGACAGCCGCCGGGTCCCGCAGCTGGTCGCCGGGCGCGCTCACCACGACGTGCGACTCCTCCGGCCGGGCGAGGTCCCAGTAGCGGATGCGCTGGTCCGACCCGCCCGTCACCGCGAACCGGGACCCTTCCCCCGTGCCCACGTAGATGTTACCTGTACTTGACAGCCGCCGGGTCCCGCAGCTGGTCGCCGGGCGCGCTCACCACGACGTGCGACTCCTCCGGCCGGGCGAGGTCCCAGTAGCGGATGCGCTGGTCCGACCCGCCCGTCACCGCGAACCGGGACCCTTCCCCCGTGCCCACGTAGATGGCGCTCAGGTAGTGGGACGCCTGGGGGACGGATTTTAGTCATTTTAAAAGCAAGAGGCGAGTTTATTAAATTATGCAGTACTAGCTGAGTCCCGCGGATCCCGTGGGAATATCGGGATCAAAATTTTACTCCTCGATAATGTAGCTTTCTTTTGGTGAAAGAATTTTTGAAATCGGTCCAGTAGTTTTTTAAGTTTATTCATTACAAACATACGACACACACAAAACTACGAATCTTTCCTCTTTATAATATTAGTATAGATTTAGTACACAAGAGAAATACAAAACAGATTTTCTATAATTTTAAACGTCATCTACAGTTTATTAGTTTAATATTGTGGATTAATTTAAATCGGACCAAAAATACAATCCACAAGGTTGATAATTTTAGGGTTGATCTTGCACAATTAAAAAAAAACCACAATCGCTTAAACCTACAAAATCAAAATAAGTACAACTTTAGTGAAATTATACTTGTGATTTTGG